>VZQC01006094.1:104890-139093 GCA_009823505.1 Rhizomys pruinosus | reverse complement strand
AGGGGTGGGAGTGGGATGGGGACAGGGAACGGGGAACTATGTCTGAACTGAATTGAAAAAATAAAAAATAAAAAAAAAAAAAAAAAAAAATTATATATCTCACAATGGAGAAAAGACAGCATCTTCAGCAAGTGGTGTTGGCAAAACTGGATCACCACTTGTAGAAGAATGAAATTAAACCCCTACCTCTCGCCCTGTACAAAAGTCAACTCCAGATGGATCAAAGACCTCAACGTGAAACCCCAAACTCTGAAGGTGATAGAAGAAAAAGTTGGCAGCAGACTACAAGACATAGGCATAGGAAAAGTCTTCCTAAATCAGACAGCAGCTGTGCAAGAATTAAGGTCGACAATTGACAAATGGGACCTCATTAAACTCAAAAGCTTTTGTATATCAAAAGAAACAATCAAGAAAGTGAAGAGAAATCCCACAGAATTGGAGGAAACCTTCACCACAGAAACATCTGACAAAACATTGATTTCCAGAATATATAAACTATTCAAAAAACAAAGAAGAAAACAAATGACCCACTCAATAGATGGAACAAAGAACTGAACAGAGACTTCACAAGTGAGGAATTAGAGATGTCTGAGAAATACCTTAAGAAGTGTTCAACATCATTAATCATTAAGGAAATGCAAACCAAAACAACTTTAAGATATCATCTTACTCCAATAAGATTGGCTAGGATCAAGAAAACAAATGATACCAAGTGCTGGAGAGGTTGAGGGGAAAGGGGAACACTCATCCACTGCTGGTGGGAATGTAAACTCTTCTGATTAATTTTATTCTTAGTTCTATTTTTCCTGATCTTAAAATAGCAACTCCTGCTTGCTTTTTGGTACCATTTGCTTGGAATATTTTTTCCATTCTTTCACTTTAAGTTGGTGTCTGTTCTTGAGGGTGAGACGGGTTTCTTTTAGATGGCATGTAGATGGATTCTGTTTCCTAATCCATTCTCCTAGTCTATATCTTTTGATTGGGGAGTTTAGACCATTAATATTTAAGGTTATTATTGATAGATGTGGGTTGCTTTCTTTCACCTTATTTTTTTGTTTGCATTCTTGGTCTAGGTTTGTATTTATGCTGTTATGCTTTTATTAATTTCTCTCTTTAGTTGCTTGGGGATAGTTGTTCCTTTCCTCCATTCATTGAATCACTTTGAGTATTTTCCTGTAGTGTTGGTTTCTTGACATGTATTCTTTCATTTTGTTTATGTCATGAAAGGTTTTTCTTTCTCCTCCAACTATAATCAACATTTTTGCTGAATATAGTAATCTGGGTTGCCATATAAAGTCCCATTTAGCACCGGGAATACTTTTCTCCACATTCTTTGGGCTTTCATAGTTTGCACTGAGAAGTCAGCTGTAATTCTTATGGGTTCTGCCTTATATGTAACTTGTTTTTCCCCTTGTGGTTTTCATTATTTTGTCTTTGTTTTGAGCATCTAGCATTTTAACTATGGTATGACATGGGAAATTTCTTTTCTGGTCTTGTTCATTTGTTGTTCTATGTGCTTCTTGTATCTGTATGGGTTTATATTTTTTCAGTTTGAGGAAATTTTCTTCTATTATTCTGTTGAAGATCTGATCAATACCACTGTCTTGGGAGTCTTCTCCTTCCTCTATCCTTATGATGTGGAGACTTTGTCTTTTCATGGTGTCCCACATTTCCTGGTTATTCCACTCTTGTGTGTGGTTTTTTTTTAATTTTTCATAATCTTTACTTGAGCATTCTAGTTGTTCTGTGATATCCTCGAGGTCTGACATTCTTTCTTCTGCTTCAGGCATTCTGCTTCTGAGGATTTTTTCAATCATTTCCTGTTGATTGAATGAGTGTTCAAATTCCTTTGTCATTTCATCCTGTGATTTCTTTCATATTTCCACTTCCTTTGGAGCTTGTCATTCTCTTCTTGTAGCTCCTTGCTTCGCTAATCAGTTTCCTTTTTCATTTCAGTGTGCGATCTTCTCAGTGTTTCCAATTCTTTCGGAAGTTTGTCATTCTCTCCCTCTACTGCTTTCCAGAGTTTATCATTCTTTCCTTCTATTTCTTTCCTGAGTTTTTTCATCCCCCCCCTTAGTTCTCTGATTTGTTCTCTTTATTCTTTGATATCTTTGAATGTGTCTATGATTGTTCTTCTGAGGTCCATGTCTTGGTTTCCTTCCAGTGAGATCTCATTGTATCTTCTATAGTACTGGTAGAGTTTGGTGTGGATTTATTATGAGCTTTTCCCATGTTGTTTTTTGTTTTCATTGTGTCTTTGGCATGTGGGTTTGTTTTCTTGGTTGGATTCTGGGGCTAATCTCAAATGCTAATATGGAGGACTGGTTTGTCACTCACTCTGCTTTCTGCCAGCCAGTTCCTCTACATTGGCTGTGCAGCCTAGAATCACTAACACGGCACCCACTGGATCTTCTGCACCATACCACCACCAGCTTGAGTGGGGGTACCCTGTGCTCCTGCTGTCTGCCTGTCTAGCTCTGCCCATGCCACTTGTAGGCTGGCCTCTAAGGTGGGAGCTTTCCACCTGCTCCCATGTCGCTGGGGACAGGGGGAGGGGGTGCTCCAGGCAGGTTTGGCTCACGTGGCCACAGTGCTGTCTTCCTGCAGTCTCCTATCCCATTTTTTGAAGCAAATATTTAGAGCATCATTTTGATGTGGGGCATTTTAGAGTAATAAAAGATTACAAAGACAGCAAAACCATATAGATTAGTAGAAAATATATATTTACAAAAGACTGCCACCTTCAAAGATAAGCTAGAGGTTTATGACAAGGGGGATCCTATAGATATCCATCAAGCAATTACCTTAAGAAGGAACGGTAGGGGCTGGAGAGATGGCCTAGCGGTTAAGAGTGCCGACCGCTCTTGCAGAGGACCCGGGTTCGATCCCCAGCACCCACATGGCAGCTGAGAACCTGTCTGTAACTCCAATTCCAGGAGAACTCCAGTTCCAGGGGAATCCAAGACCCTCTTCTGACTTCCGCGGCATTGCACAACACGGGCGCACAGACCTACACGCAAACAGTACATTCATACACATAAATAAAATAAAATTTAAATTTTTTTTTTTAAAAAAAGAAGGAAATGTAGAGGATGCTATTTAAATCCCACCTCCTGTTTAAATGTCTGCTACCAATACTAAAGCAATCAGAATCAAGTTAGGGGAGCAATTGTTTCTAAATTTCTAACAACATATAAACTAGGAAACTCAAGAAGTGCACATATTACAGGAAATCCATGAGGAACAAAGATGGAAAGATAGAATTACAGAATCTGAGATCCAGCTTCCTATCCCGTGGGCCAGTTATAATCACAAGTATGACTCAGGCACTTTACCATCGCACCAGAGGAGGATCAAGACAGAAGAGCATCATGGCTTCTCATTCCCATTCCGATTACTCTCTACTGTCTGAACTTACTGTAGACAAACCTAGTCAGACAACCAGCCAAACCCAAGCAGACCGCCTGGGAATCTTCCATCTGTGCCTGCAGAGCATGAACTCATACAATATGAAGCAGAGATGGGAAGGTCAGAGATAAGCTTGAGGACAAAGGGCACAGTCTTGAGCGGACACAAATTCTCTTTACTGAGAAATTTAAGTACAAAGACATGAGGGTCACTCGATTCTTGTTACTCAGTAAATGACAGGGTCACTTTATGGACCTGTGGTCGTTTGAATGAGAGTATCCCCCCATAGGCTTTAAGTATTCAGACATTTTGTCTCCAGTTGGTAGCACTGTTCTTAGAGGTCTTAGAAGGTATGGCCATGCTGGAGGAAGTATGTCACTGGGGGCAGGCTTAGTGAGTTTAACAAGCCTTGTGGTCTCCAGTCTCTCTCTGTTTCCTGTGCTCATTGCAAGATGTGATCCTCAGCTTGCTGCTCCAGCCACGGCCACCATGCTTCCCACCACAATGGACTCTATTTCCCTGGAACTGTCAATCGTAAGCTCAAATAAACTCTTCCTTTTGTAAGTTCCCTTGGTCATGGTGGATTTATCACAGCAACAGAAAAGTGATGTGATCATGGAATTGTAAAAGGAAAATCTTGGTTAAAAGTTTCAAAAAATAAAGCAGACCATCCGTGACAGGAGCTAGTAGGAAACCTCTGAGCATCAAACTAGAATCACCATCTGCCTATCCAGATCCCACTGAAACTGAGTACTGTTATACATGTTAACTGGATATCTCAAGGCCTTCTTCCCCTCCTGAGCAATTAATGACAACAAGGTTTTAGATTCTAACAATGTGCTGCTCCCTGTGACCTATAGACAGCCTCAGCTCGAACTATAGATGCTGTAAACATTATCCTAGCAGGGGAAAGAAGAGAAGAGAAGGAGATTAATTTGCAGGTGAAGGCCTATAAGCACCATGAGATTAAATCACTTGCCCTGGGGGCTTGCAGAGAAGCTGAAAGGAGGGGGCTAAAAATTTCTCCAGCTCTGGGCTCTATTCAGCCACTTCAGAAGGTCTTCAGAGCAGGGAAAACAGCTCTCCCACAGAGAGCTGTGCAGCCCCTCATTACAGCCTGGCAATGGATGCTTATTATCACTTCCCAAGCCCCTAGCCAACACTGAGCAGGCAGGGTGCAGAAGTACCCAGGCATCATTAACCCTTTCATCATTGGTTTTCAGGATGTTATAAACCACCTCCTTCTATAGATCAGGAGGTTAGAATTAGAAAAATTTTAATATGAAACTCCACAAATGAGAAAAAGTATGAACCATGATGGGGATTGTTGGCAAATAGCATGACTAGTCTGTGGTTGATCATTTTCTTCCTCTGTCTGGAACACAACCAGGTCAATAAAATTTTACAAACAGTCTGGGTGCAGAAGACATAGAGGAATATACTTTTAATGTGTGGGTTAATTTTCATGGCAAATTAATGATTTCAATTTAGGAGTCAATCTGCTTACAAATTTCTCATACTTAACAATTGGCTCCTAGTAGCCAAAAGATCCATCTCAGCACATCACTAAGCAACATAATCCAACGCTTTTAGCTTCATTGCTGTGCCTCCAATCTCTAGCCTTTTATAATATCCAGCCTCAAGGCAAAGCCCCACTGCCTAGGTAATAGCCAGAAATATCTGCTCAAGAATTCAAGTGCATGGAATACCAACCATTCAAAGCAGCCCTTTCCAGACACCAGCGCTAGAGCTGTTGGTCTTCCACATCTTCAAAAACATTTCTTTTATGGAATTTTTTGTTTTAATTATTCTATATTATTCACCAATTATATATTTGCTACATTTTTTCATCTCCCATATTAGATGATAAGCTCCTTTAAGGTAGGAATTATTTCTTATCCATAATTATATCCCAGAAAGATCCTTGCTAGTGCCTTGTGCAAAATTATTATTCCACAAAAGATGAATTAATGAATTATGATGAATCAAGGACTGCCCTGGGATGCTTATGATTTGATAAAAATTCAGTGTTAGGCCCAAATGGGAAATGTTGAAATTCTAATTACTTATACTAGGATGTGTCCGAGAAATGAACATAAGTTTCCTTGCTGGGTAAATTTATACCTCTTTCCAAAGAAAAGTAGAAGGTGTTTTCAAGGATGAAAGCTACCCAAACAGGCTCCTACATGGTATCCATGTGCCTGCTCCACAGTCTTCTCTGCTGTCTGATCTTAGATGCTTCTACTCTTATCTCTCATGACTGTCCTTTCCTTAGCTACTACCTTTTACTGATTAAATGCCAATAGAACGATGGTGTGCCTCAGTGTTAGCCAGAATAATCATTCTAATGCTTCTGGCTAGAAAATGTAGACCAGCATTCTGACTAGAAGATGGTGTAATGTTAGATTTTTCTAAACTAGTAGTAAGTATAGCTAATTATCCTTCAATATTCATAAGGGATTGGATCTAGGACCACAATGAGATTTCCAAATCATATATTTAAGTCCCTAATAAAGTAACAACTTATTTGCATGTGAACTTCACAATATCCACTGTACTTTAAATCACATCTAAGTTACCTACAATGTATAATATCATGTAAATCCTATATAGTATATCAGTGTAACTGTTTAGGAAATAATAAAGAGAAATATATGTAAATGCTCAGTATAGGCAAAACATTTAACAAGTATTCCCCATACAGTGCTGGTTGAGCCCATGGATTCAGGACCCGTGGACACAAAGGGCAGAGCATGCGAAATAATTATGTTATAAATTATTAACCATTTACCATTACTCTAACAATTTCAAGACACATATATTGAATGAAAAGTATATTTATCAGGGGCTGGAGGTACGGCTCAGCCATTCAGAGCACTGGTTTCTCTTATAGAAGACTCTCAGGTGCACATGTGTGCATGGGTACATGTATATGGCTGTATGAATGTATTAGAGGCCAGAAAGCAACCTCAAGCATCATTATTCTGGTACAGTCCACCATTTTTTTTAGATCAGGAGAGTCTCTCATTGGTCTGAGACTCTCCAAATAGGTTCAACTGGTAGGCCTACTAGACTGAATGAGCCACCTGTCTCTCCCTCCCCAGCCTGAGATTACTAGTGTGCGCTATCATACGTCACTTTTTAATGTGAGTTCTGGGGTTAAATTCAGGTCCTTGTGCTTGCAAGACAAGTGTTTTACCCACTGAGCCATCTCCCAAGCCATTTATTTGTATTTTCACATGAATTTGAAATAGAAGCAAAAGAATGATGATGTTGTGAGAAGTCTTAAAATATTAAGGGTCTGTAAGTCAAATGCTGCTTGCAGGTAGAAAAGCAATATAGTATGATTGGCATCCAAATGTTTCTACTGGCCCAGTTCATCTCTGGACAGTCAAGGAAAGTATTTTAATATTCAAAATTGAATAAATTAGAGTTATATATTTAGGCATTATTTTGATTTAAGCTCTATCATGTTTTTCCTCAGAAAATTCTCTTCTCTGTAAGTCATGTTATACTGTGCTTGAATTTTGCTTATTTTTAACATTAGCTCTTGATCTCATAAACTATAGCATGAAGTCTGCATTGAATCTTGTTTCAAATTCCAAAAGCATTTGGGCTTTTATAAATAATCTGTCATTGCTTTGATGTATATGCTTCTTTTTGAAGAATGCTATTAACTTGCACCCACTGTTTCAAGTCTAGTAAGAATTCTTCCTTTTGTAGAGTCACATCAATTCTGAATACATGGCTGTGATAAGGAAACAGAAGGAGCTGGAATGTTGAAAAGCTTTAGTGGGGTTGGCAGTAGTATCTGCATGAAGAGTGCCTGGACATGAAAAGCAGGGAGCATATGCAGATGCTCAGCAGTATGAAAAATAACTTTTTAAATACTTGTACACATGTATACCTCAAACACAGAGCTCTGGTAAGCGCTTCTCACATTGTACAGGTATCTCACCTGTTCAACGACCTTAAATAAGTTTGATTTCTGTGTTAATTCAGAGGATTCCATTTGTTAAGTAAAACGAGATGGTTATTACCCCTTATAGGAGCTTCTTACCCATTTCCTAACAAATTATTGCTACTTTCCTCTACCTCCGTGTTGCATCACCTCTTGCATGCCATCTTACAACCTCTGCTCCAAACCTGTAGTATTGATGTGCTCATTTGTTCACTCTATATAAAAACCCAAGGCTTCTAGAGAGTATCACCTTACCTATATCACAGATCTCTTGATTCCTTGGGTTTATCTCACTCTCTAAGAAGGAGTTTTTGGAAACCATCATACACAAAGCTGGAAATACAAGAATTCCTGTTCTGTGGTATCATCTCAGTGAATCAGAGACTGGAGCTCATGAGCTAATGTTTCCTTGTTATGTTCCTAAGACAATCCATTTAGAAGCATGTTCCTCATAACCCCAAGTCCCAGAGTGGTGCAGCTGACCTTCCCAGTGAGAGGGAGCTAGACAGAGCAGCCCATAGTGGGCCCATCTCACTTGCTGTGACTAGAATCTCCTTTCTAGATGCTCCTAACAATACCACCTTTTAGGGATGCTGAATAAGTCCCACCATCCTGTACCTGAACTCTCTTCTTCCTTTGTTTCTGTGATGTAATATTTTTCTGGTTTTGGTTATGTGTATTTGGCTCCTCCTTTAACATCACCTTTTCGACTTTCTCTTCTGTCATTTGGCCCCTTAAGTGCCAGTGGTGCCCAAGACTCTGTGCTTAAACTTGCACTCTAAAGTCCATCCAACCAACAGCTTCTCCCATCACTCACAGTGATAAATAAGTCTTCATCCCCAACTCAAACCCATATGAATGAAAAAGAAAATGGGACTCCTAGGTTTAAGAATAAAGAACAGAGGCTGGAGAGGCAGCAGTTAAGAGCACTGGATGCTCTTGCAGAGGATCTGGGCTCCATTTCCAGAACCCACATGGCAGCTAACAACCATCCTTAATTCCAGTTCCTGGGATATGACACCCTTTTCTGCCTCCAAGAGAATTGCAAGACATGGGTGCACTTACATACATACTGGCAAAATACTCATACACATAAAATTAAACTTTTTTAAAAGAAGAAAGAGCATGTCAACTTTGCTATTTTTATTTTGCTTTTTTGCACTAATTAGATCCCTTACATTGAATACAAACAGACCACACATTTACAATATGCTTAATTTCTTGTTCACTTGAATCTCTTTTTTTTGTCATTTTGAGACTGGGTCTCCCTGTAGGTCCAGCTGTCCTGGAACTCACTACGTAGACCAGGCTGGTCCTGATCTCACAAAGATCCACCTGCCTCTGCCTCCCGAGTGCTGGGCGCACTTGAATCTTAAGATAACTTCATACTGAAAAATTACACACATTTTTGAAGAGATGCTAGAATCTAGTCCCTGCTTCACTACAAATATCATTTCAAATGTTCTTAGAAAGAACATCTTTATACTATCATCAAGGAATTGCAGTTTTCTTGATGAAAGAAGTTGGGAACTGAGGAAGGAGAACACAAGTTGGAAGTTGTGACACTGGACTTGCTGGTAACATATCTCTGAACACCTGCAGATCCCTAGGCACAGGAAAAATTTGAGGTTTGGTTCTTAATCTATTTGCCAAGATACTAAATGTGGATATACTGGAATTCCTGAAACTTATACACAATATAAAAGATCTTGATTCCAAAATTCTGAACTCATGGAAGAAATTTACAAGTGATAAGCACCACTCAACTGAACCCATGGATCTTTCTCCTCAGTGATCCTGCCCACCAACTCTAATCTCTACCATTTCACACACTCTCAAGTCCTCTGGGGAAAAATAAACGATGTAAGAACTATGAACCAAACCTCCCCCATAGGGTGGCAAGGTGAACACTTGTTCCTGCATCATGTCAGTATGCTTTCCCTGCTGTCCCAAGGTGCTAGTTCCTTAACTCAATCACATTACAACCAATTTCTGTCTGTATAGTCCACATCCAAACATGTTCACCAATTAATACATTGTGTTCTATCCAATTTGCCTGATAAATTATAGAAACAGTTCCTATCATTGCTTTCTCTGTAGCTAGGCTTAGTAGAAACATGTTTTTGACAGAAGGTGCTTGAGGAGTTGTGGCACTACCAGTTACATTCTTCTGGTGATTTTCTTCTTGCTGTTTGGAAGCTAACAGATTCCAGGACCTCCCTGAGTTAGTCTTTCTAGTTAAACACATGTGTTATATACATATGTGTCAATATATGTATCATATATATATATATATATATATATATCATTATATTATATTATATACAGGAAGCAAAAAGCAGACACCAAGGAATGGATAGGAGCTGTTCACCAGCAAATTCTTTTTTTTTAATATATATTTTGTACAAGATTATCAATCTAGACCCGTGTCCCCCCCACCCATCCCCCACCCCACCAGAGGTCATTGTAGTCTGCCAAACATGTTTTCATCTCTTTCTCAGTCTTCTTCGATATTCTCCATGTGGAAGTTGACTGTTTTGAGAGAAGTTCACTGTTTCACGTCAGTTCTTGATGCAGTCCTTCCTGTTGTTTTTGTTGTTGTTTTTTGTTCCAATATATATCACTCCAACTGCTTTGGACAAAGTTCAAGGGGCCATGCAGAAGAAATACTTACACTAGGTAATTGGCACTAGCATCCACAGATGAGGGATACCATTCATCCTTTGTTTTTTCTGGGGATGTGTTACTTCACTAACAGGATGTCCTCTAGCTCCAGCCATTTCCTTCAAAACTCATGATGTTATCTTTCTTTACTGCTGCATAGAAACTCCACTGTGTAGATGTAACACCTTTTCTCTTATCTACCATCAGTTGAGGGGCATTTGAGTTGGTTCCAGCTCCTTGCCTTTGTGAGAGAGCTGAATAAACATGGTTGTGTATGTATCTCTGCGATGGGATAGTCTTGTGGGTACATGCCCAGGAGTGGTATGGGTCCAGTGAAGTTTCATTCCAAGTCTTCCAAGGGTTTCTCCACACTGCTTTCCATAGTGGCTGATGAGTTTTTTACATTCCAAAGCAGTGGATGAGTGTTCCCCTTTCCCCACAATCTCTCCAGCACTTGGTATCATTTGTTTCTTGATCCTAGTCAGTCTTCTTGGAGTAAGATGATATCTTAAAGTTGTTTTGATTTGCATTTCTCTAATGATAGTGATGTTGAACAACTTCTTAAGGTGTTTCTCAGCCATTCTAATTCCTCACTTGAAATCTCTGTTCAGCTCTTTGCTCCCTCTATTGAGTGGGTCATTTGTTTTTTCTTCTTGTTTTTGAGTAATTTATATATTCTGGAAATCAATGCTTTGTCAGATGTTTCTGTGGTGAAGGTTTCCTCCAATTCTGTGGGTTTCTCTCACTTCCTTGATTGTTTCTTTTGATGTACACGAAGCTTTTGAGTTTAATAATGGTCCCATTTGTCAATTGTCGACCTTAATTCTTGCGCAGCTGCTGTCTGATTTAGGAAGTCTTTTCCTATGCCTATGTCTTGTAGTCTGCTGCCAACTTTTTCTTCTATCGCCTTCAGAGTTTGGGGTTTCACGTTGAGGTCTTTGATCCATCTGGAGTTGACTTTTGTACAGGGCGAGAGGTAGGGGTTTAATTTCATTCTTCTACAAGAGGTGATCCAGTTTTGCCAACACCACTTACTGAAGATGCTTTCTTTTCTCCATTGTGTCTTCTTGGGCCCCCTTGTCAAATATAAGATGGATGAAATTGTGTATGCTCGGGTTTGGATCTTTGGTTTTGTTCCATTGGTCAACAGGTCTGTTTTTGTGCCAGTACCAGGCTGTTTTTATGACTATAGACCTGTAGTATAGTTTGAAGTCTGTTACAGAGATCCCCGCTGTGTAGCTCTTTTCAGTCAGGGTTGTTTTGGCTATTCGGGGTCTTTTGTTTTTCCAAATGAATTTAAATTTTTTTTCCAAGCCTGTGAAGAAACTCTTGGGGATTTTGATTGGGATTGCATTAAATCTATACAAGAGTTTCGGTAGAATGGACATTTTTACAATGTTAATTTTCCCAGTCCATGAGCATGGGAGGTTTTTCCATCTTCTGATGTCTTCTTCAATTTCTTTCTTCAAGGGTTTAAAAATTTTTTGTAGACATCTTTAGAGTCTTTGGTTAGGTTTGTTCCTAGGTATTTTATTGTTTTTGAGGCTATTGGATTCACCAGAAATTCTAAGTCCCTTTCCTACCACCTGGGTTGAGTTTGCAGAGAATATTTGATTTTTACCTACCTGTATTAGTCCCTTTTCTTTCTCCATGATAAAGTGCCATGAATATAAGAAAGTTTCTTTGGCTTATGGTTCTAGGGGGTAAGAGTTCATTATGGGAGAGAGGCTTGGCAGCAGAGGTGGCCAGCCCTCACATCTTCAAGCAGACACAGGAAGCAGAAAGAGACAGACTGGATGTGGGCATGACTTTTAACTCTCAAAGCCCACCCTCAGTGATGTCTTTCCTCCAGAATGTCCACTCTCCTTAAAAGTTCCATGACCCTCCCACAAACAGCACCACAAACTAGGAACCAAGTGTTCAAATATTGGAGCCTATGAGGGTCATTCTCATTCAAACCACCACACTACTTCACAATAAAACAGACACAACAGCATTATGTAGACAAGAACTAGGTGTTCTATGTGTTTTTACTTTGGTTTGGGAAGTTTACACATCACATCGCTGTAGAATATCAGTGCTTTCTATTCAGGAACCTCAAAAAGACACACGATGTGCATACTTTGAGCAGGTTGGATATTCCACAAAGACAGAGCTCCATGATGAATAAAGGGTTCTACTAGGTATTACAATAGTATGTAATTTCTATTCCCTGGTGGCTATCAGGTGTCACTCTCACTGACTGTCAAGGCCTGATGTAGGTGACAAGCTCTTGGCTCCTCTTCACAGTCCTCTATGGAGGATCCTGTGCTGCTCTCATCTAACCACCCTCAATCACTCTCCTAGATTCTATACAGGTTACCTGATGCTTATGGCCCTTCAACCAGGGAATGGCAAGGGAGTAGCACATGAGGTCACAAGTCGTGACTTCCTCTGTCCCCTATTTCTCATGACTTTCAGAATAATAACACAGATGAGGTCTCATAGAGTAAAGGGTCTCACCCACATTGGTTCTCTTTGATGTTAGCCACAAGTACAACTATCATCTTTCTTTTCTGTATAAGAGAAACATCCTCAAAAATAACCTTTTCCAAATTATTAAGTTTTGTTTTTCTCATATTCCAAAGACAATTTTAAAATGATGATTTTCATAATACTTTCAATTTACGGTCTTTTAAATTTTTTTAAATATTTTATTTATTTTTATTTTTTAATATTTTAATGGCAAAAAACACATCATGTATTTAGTAAAAACCATAGTTTGAATATTGAGTTTTTTACAGAAAAAAGACTAGATTTTAATGTTCTCAGCACAACTGATACATGTTTAAGGCAATGAGTATACCAATTACCCTGATCCAATCATTATACATTATACACATTAAATCGAAAAATCACACGGTACTCCAAATACATATAATTATCACATCAATTAAAATTAAAAGCATTTAAAATATTTTAGGTATTATTGTGTTTACTTTTTAATTTTTTATTGTTATTAAACATTTTTCATAAATCTTACAGCGTTTTTCAATAGAATTTAGAGTTACTTCCCTTTCCATGCCTCCCACCCCACCTGAGTCCCTACACTCTACCATACATGTCTTGCATCTTTCTCTGAGTCTTTCCAGAGTTTTTGTCCCAGTTCTTTTGTTGTTGTTGTTCTCTCTAACTTGTATTGCTTCAATATATATTTATATATCCATACATATATAGCCATATCACCTGAATTGGAGGATTTTTTTTCTGAGAAATGTCATGTTTTCCTTAAGGAAATGCCCAGAGGTTCCTCCTTGGAAAGCCCAAACATCCATCAATCTTGCCCTGTGTTTCACACTGGGGTCTTTCCCTCCCATGGTCCCCCAAACGAAGTCCATTAAGCACACATTCTGTCTTGATTTCCCTGCATGGGCCTCCATGATACAGCCCAGGGAGTCCAACAATGGCAGTCTACACTCTGACGAGGCTGAAATCCCCTTAACTGCTTAGTCCACAAGCTGGGTATCTCAGTAGTCCCCATCTGGCATTGAAGGTTTGGAGGATTCTTTGGAGAGACATAAGTCTTCTGTCCATAATGGAGGGTTAAAAAGCTGTGTCTCATGGCTTTGATGAATGGCAAAAGCAGTGGCAGCCACAGAGTTAATGCACTTGCCAGTAAGAATTGAAGACAGGCCAAACAACAGTGCTCTCTCTTTTTTCTTTTTGTCTTTTTACTAAGATCTCAAGTTTTATATCTGAAGTACAATTTCCCTGGTCTTACTAATTGTTTATTTCTGGTTTTATTTTCCTTCTGGATGCTTAGGGCTACACAGTTAGCCCAGCTTAACCAAGGTTTTTGTTTTCTTGAGGTCAGTTGAGGATCTGGAGCTCAGGAGTCTCTCAGGGTTTTTTTTGGGGGGGGGAAGGGTGTGAACCCCTGGCTCCTTTCAATTTTTTTTATTTACCAGTTCCATCTACTCAAGGACAGAATCAGGTCTTGCTATACCAGGCTTCCTTTTCTGAAACATGAGCAGACTTTCCTCTTTACAGACTGGACACTGGCTGAAGTCCCATTAGTGGATCTCCAAGACCTCCCTGCACAGGAAAACTGGTGACCCACATTTCCAGGACATTTCAAGAGATGCCCCCATGCATAGTCCCCTAAGTCTTGGTTGACCTCTGAGGGCAAAGAACAAAGTTATCCCTTAGGTCCCTCAGCCAAATTGGTATAGGCATTAAGTATGGTCATTAAGCACCCAGAGAGGCTAAGTTACACCAGCCTGATAAATTCCATCTATAGTAAAATTATACCTTTTGAAAACAAACTGTATGTTATTTCCATATCATATTTCTTGATTCACATTTTTCCATTTTAATTTTATATTACTCCAAAAAATGCATAGATACCCTCTATTATATACCAAAAATCCAAGGTCTGAAAATAAATGGTAGGATAGTTCTTCAACCTGTCTAGGGATTCACAATATAAGAGCACAGTTGTTGTCAGATCAGGAGGAATATAACATTAATCTTGCTCAGTTTGCCTTACAGCTAGGTACTTGGTGCCAGCATCCACAGATGAGGGATACCATTCGTCTTTTGTTTTGCTGGGACTGTTACCTCAATTAGCATAAAATCTTCTAGTTCCATCCATTTACCTGCAAAGTTCATTATGTCATCTTTCTTTACTGCTGCATAGAAGTCCTATTTTATAGATACACGACATTTTCTCTATCCACTTGTCAGTTGAGGGGCACTTGGGTTGGCTCCAGCACTTCGCTATTGTGAAGAGAGCTGCAATAAACATGGCTGCACATGTATCTCTGTGGTACGAAGAGTCTGTTGGATATATACACAGAAGTGGTATGGCTGGGTCAGGTAGAAGGCTCATTTTGAGTCTTTTAGGGGTTCTCCACACTACTTTCCATAGTGGTTGTACAAGTTTGCATTCTCACCAGCAGTGGATGAGTGTTCCCCTGTCCCCACAACCTCTCCAGCACTTGGTATCATTTGTTTTCTTGATCCTAGCTAGTCTTATTGGAGTGAGATGATATCTGAGAGCGATTTTAATTTGCATTTCCTTAATTATTAACCATGTTGAACACTTAAGATGTTTCTCAGCCGTCTCTATTTCCTTGCTTGTGAAGTCTCTGTTCAGCTCTTTACTCGATCTTTTGAGTGATTTATTTGTTGTCTTACTTCTTTGTGTTTTGAGTAGTTTATATATTCTGGAAGTTAATGTTCCATCAGATGTATCAGCAGTGAAGGTTTCCTCCCACTCTGTGGGTTTTCTCTTCACTTCCCTGATTGTTTCTTTTGCTGTACAGAAACTTTTGAGTTTGATAAGATCCCATTTCTCAATTGTCAATCTTATTGTTCTCCTTCCTGTATACCTATAATTCAAAGATTTGGTCTTCATTTCTTTCATGATGTTCCATATTTCCTTAGTATTCCATTCTTGTCTTTTTTATAATTTTACATGTTTTTTTCTTGAGGAGTCCAGATCCTCAACTTTGTCATCCAGTCTAAATGAAACAGTTTTCTGTTTCATTTATTCTGTTTATGAGGCTTTCTTCTATTGTTTCCAATTGGCTTATTGAGTCAATTCCATATTAATTACTGTTTGGATTTTCTTCACTATTTCTATCTCTTTTGTGAATGCACTTTTCAAGTCATGAATTGTTTTCATTAAGCTGCTTATTTGTATGTTCTTGGGCTTCCATCACAGGTTTATGCCTTTCTTCTTTGAGTTCTTTAAAATGTTTGTGTTTTCTTTAAGTTCTTTGATAAATGGCAGGGATGCTGCTCTTTTGGGCTGAGTAATATCCTATCATGTCTGTACATAACATGTATGTATGTATGTATGTGTATTCTTATATATATATACAACAAATGATCATTCATCTGATATGAGCACATGTTGCTTCTATATTCTGGTTATTGTAACTGGTTCTGCAATGGATATGGGAAGGCAAATATCTGTTTGAGATGCACCCAAAAACAAGAATCCTCGATCACATAATATTTCTACCTTATCTTTTGAGGTATTTTAATATTTTCATGATAACTATAATAACATATATCAAACAATGCTACCTCACTTGCTGTCATTTTGAGAACAACATCATAACAGTTATGAGGAAATATCATGTTTTGATTTGCATTTCTCTGAGGACTAGTAAGCTGAGTACTTTTGATATAACCGCTAGCCCCTTCTGCATCCTCACTGAGAAAATGATTATTTGGGTACTTTGCTAATTTTTAAATTTTATTTCTTCTTTTAGAATTTCATAATTTGTGCAATGTGTTTTCTGCATATCTACCCTAACTCTATACCCTCCAATTTCTCTTAGACCCCCCTTCCTAACACCCAAATTCATATCCTTTTTTTCTACTCTACTGACTCACATTAATGTTTCCTATGTATGCAATGGCTAAAGCCATTCATTGAGCATGGGCAAATTAAGAGTATAGCAATAGCTGGGCATGATGGCACATGCCTTTAGTCCTAGCACTTGGGAGGCAGAGGCAGGCGGATCTTTGTGAGTTCAAGGCCAGCCTGGTCTACAGAGTGAATTCCAGGACATCTGGGGCTACAGGGAGACCCTGTCTCAAAAAGACCAAAAAAAAAGCTAGAAATACGTGAGAGACAACAATAAATGAACGCCTAAACGAGGCAGACAAGAAGAAATAAACAAAAATCCAGAAGCAGAGATCGATGAATGACACCAAGAAAACGATACCAAAAAAATCAATAAATCCAAAAGTTGGTTCTTTGAGAGAATCAACAAATAAACAGACCTCTAGCCAGTTAACAAAGAAAGAGGGAACAACTCCAAATCATTAGAATCTTGTGATGAAAAGGGAATATCAACACAGACAATGAAAAGATCCAGACAATCATATGGACTACTTCAAAAAAACTTAATATTCTACTAAATTGAAAACCTAGAAGAAATGGATGAATATCTGAAAATTCTGGGAATTCACCAAAGCTCAACCAAGAAGAGATCGCAGCCCACTAAATAGACCAATAGTACAGGAATAAATCGAAGATGTAATAAGTAGCCTCCAACAAGAAAAATTGGCCAGGCCAGACGGTTTCACGGCAGAATCTATAAAATAATTCAAAAAGACTTACAAACCATTCCTACTTAAATTGTTTAGAAGGATACAAACGGGGGGAGCTTCCCCAGATTCTTCTATGAAGCCAGCATTATGCTACTACCCAAAACGCCGGCAAAGTTCAAACCAAAAAGGAGAACTAACTAGGACCCATTACTCCCTAATGAAACACAGATGCAAAACTTTAAGCGATTCTGGAAAATTGCATACAGACTCACATCAAGAAATTATTCCCCATGACAAGTTGGATTCAATACCAGAGATGCAGGGACTCGGTTCAACATCACGAAGAATCAATAGATATCATAAACACAAATGGACTGAAAGGACAAAAACCAAACCATCTCCTCAATTGATCAGAGAAAGCCCTTTTGACAAATCCAGCATCCTTTCATGTTTAAGTCCTGGAGGGAATTGGTCTGGAGGGATAATTCCTCATGTAATCAAAGCATATCACGGAACCCACAGCACATATCATCCTAAATGGGGAAATGACTAAAGACATTCCCCTTAAAGGTAGGAAATCCGCAAGGCTGCCCCCTGTCAACCCAATTCCTTTTCAATATAGTGGCTTGGAAACCCTTGCTAGGGCAATAAGGCAAGAAAAGCAATTAAAGGAGTTCTTTATTGAAAAAGAGGAGTCAAGATATCCTTTTGCTGATGATATCATTGTCTACCTAAGGGATGCTAAAGAACTCCACCATCAGAAAACTCCTAAAATGATTAAGAGCCTTTGGTAAAAGTGGCAGGATACAAATAAAACCTAGAAAAATCAGTAAAATCATTAGCCTTTCTTACACCAACAACAAGCACAAGCAACTGAAGAAGGACTACAAAGGGAACTTCCCACTCACATAGCCTCAAACAAATACCTAGGAACAAACCTAAACCAAAGACACAATCAAGGATCTCTACAACAAAAAATTTAAAACCCTGAAAAAGGAAATTGAGGAAGACATCAGAAGATGGACAACCTCCCATGCTCATGGATGGGAACAATAAATATAGTAAAAATGTCCATACTACACAAACTAATATACAGAATCAATGCAATCCGCAATCAAATCCCTCCCCAAGATTTTTTTCACAGGCTGGGAAAAAAATACTCAAATTTCATTTGGAAAACAAAAGACCCGAATAGACAAAGCACCACTGAGTTGAAAGAGCAATAAGGGGGATTGGCTATCACGCATCAAACTTGTAATTACAGGGCTATAGTCATAAAAACACAGCCCTGGTACTGGCACAAAACCAGACGCGTTGACCAATGGAATAACACTGAAATCCAAACCTGAGCTCATACAATTTCACCAACCTCATATTCGACAAGGGGCAAGAAAACAATGATGGGAAAAAACAGCATCTTCAGCAAGTGGTGTTGGCAAAACTGGATCACCACTTGTAGAAGAATGAAATTAAACCCTACCCTCGCCCTGTACAAAAGCCACCTCCAGATGGATCAAAGAACTCAACATGAAACGCCAAACTCTGGAGATGATAGAAAGAGAAACTTTGCAGCAGACTGCAAGGCATAGGTGTAGGAAAGACTTCCTAAATCAGGACAGCAGCTGCAACAGAGAATAAGATCGACAATTGACAATATGGGACCTCATTAAACCTCAAAACGCTTCTGTAGAAGAAAAAAAGAAATCAAAGAAACAATTATTAAGTGAGAGAAAACAACAGAGTGGGAGAACCTTCACAGCAGACACATCTTGACAAAGCATTAATTTCCAGAGTATACAAACTACTCAAAAAACAAAGAAGAAGAAAAATAAATCACTCAAAGATGGAGCAAAGATCTGATAGAGACTTCACAGAGGAGGAATTAGAGATGGCTGAGAACACTTAAGTAGTGTTCAACATCTCTGATAATAAAGGAAATGCAAATTCCACTTGAGATATCACCTATACTCCAATAAGACTGGCTAGGATCAAGAACACGAATGATACCAAGGTGCTGGAGAGGTTGGCGGGGAAAGGGGAACACTCAGTCCATTGCTTGTGGGAATGTAAACTTAGTACAGGCACATGGAACAGTGTGGAGAACCCTTAGAAGCCTCAAATGAGTCCTTCCATTTGACCCAGTCATACCACTCCTGGTATATACTCCAAAGACCATCTTACTGCAAGATACATGCACAGTATGTTTATTGCAGCTCTGTTCACAAAGCAAAAAGGCTGGAACCAAGCCCAGGTGCCTTCAACGACGAGTGGATAGAGAAAATGTGGTACATGTATACAATGGAGTTCTATTCAGCGGTAAAGAGGGACAACATCAAAATTTGCAGGTAAATGATGAGCTAGAAGACATTATGTTAAGTGAAGTAACACAGTCCCAGGAAAACAAACGGCAATGGTGTCCGTCATATTGGATGCTATATACCAACAACCCAGATATAAAATATTTCTCATGGAGAGGGATGCATAGTAAAAGAACAACAGAAAGACCTGCATCAGAAAAACGGACTGAAATGGTGTTTGGGAAGGGAGAGTGGGTGGGAGAGGACAACGGTGTATATTAATTAAGGCATATTTAATTGACGTAGTTCAACAAGTACCCAGTTTTGCCTAGACACTGTCTACAGATACATGGTAGTTTAGGACATTATGTAAAGTAAAATTGATTAAACAACATTGGTTACAGACTCTGAATAAAATGGTAATGCATCTGAGTTAAATGTAGATATAATTTGCTGTTGTCCACATTTGTTTTACATAAAACTGTAGAGCAATAACTTTGTGATGGCACATACAAATGTTTCTCTATAATTTCTCTGTTGTACAGTATCACCTTATAACATTCTCTTTAAGAGATTTAACGTAAAAATTAAGTTTTGCTTCCCAGTTAATCATATTAGTCACCCAAAACAATATGGGTGAATTTGATAAATCTGTGCCTTGATTCTACCCTATAGTTATGTATAATACAACTGTCTGTCTGGAACCTCATGGGTTAAAAAAAGGGGGGGGATACAGAAAGACATGAAATCTTTTCGTCAAAATCCTTGCAAGTTCAAATCTTAAAACTAACTACGGGAAAAGATTTGTTTGTTCCAACAGAAAAAAATTCATCCACTTAACTGGCTGAGAAAGATAAGATACAGCTTTGCATTGAGTAGATGTACCAAAAAGTGCCAACTAGAAAGTTGACCCGTCTGAACATTGAAAGGAAGAAAAGCTCAGATTGCCATAAACATAACCCTCTGTGGATCCTACATGTACAACTATTTTAATGAGTCCTAATGAAACTTACCTTCTAGGTGCCACAAAGGTTGATATGAGAGACTTTCTTGCCCCCCCCCATAGAAAAAGGAAAATATGACGATGATGAGGTTTGTTCTCCAACTGAGACTGGAGACAACTATTATAGAGGTATCTCTTATAAAACTGGTAAAACTGCCTTCTTTCATTGACTAAATAGACATAAGAACTATGAAAAGGATTAATTCTCTGTTCAGAACAAATATAATACTAAAGTCTTGGGCTATGCACTTAGGCAAAGTATATTAATGCAGGAGCTCTGACATCAGCAATGGATTGTTTCCCAGGGGGATGTTTGGCCAGGGATCCAAGGCCCCACAAAGATAAGGGCTCCTTGCCTCTAATTGGGATATCTGCAGGAGGAGAGGCGATAAGGACCCTGCTTGAAGACCTAATGTTAACATGGAGGGATGTATTGAGACCAGACATGCAATGTACAGATGGCCTCTGGAATGCAGAGAGTGTTACCAAGGCCACTAAACCAATAAAGCAAATACGGGTCTCCTNCAAAAAAAAAAAAAAAAAAGAGCCATAGAGAACTACTCCTGAAGAAAGCAGCCTCTTTCGTGCTAGCAGCCCTCGACTGCCAATAGCTTCTTTATTACAGATGGGGCATCAGTTATATGAGTTCATTGTAAATTTTGGATATCGTGTCATTATCAGATACATGGTTCATTGGTGAATTCCCCCATTCTGTGCATTGTCTTTCACTTTGTTCTCTGTTTACTTTGCAGTATTGAACCTTTTTACTTTGACGTAGTCCTTATTTATATTTTGATGCTTATAGTTTCCATGCCTTATCTAAACAAAAGTTGTGAAAATCAATATCAGCAAACTTTCCCTTGAATATTCTTCTAGGAGTTATAGCATTTTAGCTGTTACATACAAATCATTATTCTGTTTCAAGTTAATCTTTGTGAGTGGTATCAGATTGAAGTATAAATTCATGTCTGTGTATGTGAATATCCAATTTTCTTAGTACAGTTTAGTGAAGAGAACATGCTTATTTTGTATTCTTGAAATATTATCAATATTAGTTGATTGTATGCTCCGTTGTATTTATTGCTTATTGTATTGAGTTCTGTTGTATTTTGTCTCTGTGTCTAGTTTTTCTGTCAATATGTACTGACTTGATCATTAAAACTTTATAACATTATTTAAATTAAGAAACATTACTTGTCGTACACAGCTACGGTGAGATGGTCTGGCACAGGGGCGCGGGAAGAGGTCTTTCTCGCTGAACCACTCTTATGGGTCCCCACTCCACAGAGGACCACGCTTCATTCATCGTCAGCAGTGAACAGAGGTCATGTTTATTCTGCTCTGGTCCCGGCTAGGCGGACTTATGTGGGTGGGATCCTGAGTTGCAGGCAAGACGCCATTACTGGTCGCACCAGGTACACAGCTACAGGTCTGGAAAGGTGTGTGGCAACTAGGGGCAGCTGGAAAGGGTCTCGTCTATGAACCCTCTTTCCGGCCCCATCCCAGATGCGGTTACCAGGGCTCGGGTAGGTCAGTCGTGACACCCCCCGCGCCAAGGGAATTTCTGAGAATCCAAGTGTCTTCCTTTTGGAGAACCTTCAGACAGAAGCAAAGACTGACTTGGTTTACCAACATTCAATATATCAACAAAATTGAAAACCTGAACCTAGGCAAGTAATATACCATAAAAATAAAAAAAAAAATTTTTAAAAAGAGGAGGAAAAGGGGAACAAAAAAAAAACGCATTCGAAGGAGGCAAGCAGCAACCCATCCGCTATATAGGACCCAAAGTCCATTTGTGACTTGAACGCCAAAAAGGGAATACCCACATGCCAGGGACACGTACGAAGGGACACCCAGGGAAAGGCACAGATATTCCCACACCAGGCCCTACAAACCTGGAGGAGATAGCAAAATAGGATCCCCTTGGTGAGTCAAGCAAGACTCCACCGTCAGCACCAGCTACACCTCACCTGCCTGGAAATACTGTGCAGCAGAGGCAGCCATGTGCCTGTATATCCCAAATCTAATTGGCTATTGGCTCTCCCCTTGGAGAAATAACCCATGGCTGATGCCACAAGCTTACATCCTCTACAGGTTAGGAGATGTTATAAGCCACAGTAAGACCCTGTCATATTTAACAGGGGGGAAAATTGTAATTCATGGATTAACATATCCAAACATGTGTCTATGCTAAAGTAACCTACCATAACTATTAGTGCTGCTTAAATACCTATATATCTAATTGCTTGTTCTTCATTAGTAGGATCGAAAGGTTATTCCTGGACAAACTGTCAGCCCATGAAAGGAAACAGCCAGAATTGACCAGAGTCCAAGTCAACAGCTCCAGAGAGAGTGGACTGTTTTACCTCTCATCCACCTGTGCCCCTTTTCTAAGCCTAGGGAACAACCTGCGGAAGAGGGGGCATGGTAGAATGTAAGGGCTGTGATTGGGGTGAATGGTGAAACTACAGCAATGTAGTCTGGACACTCATTTGATCAACTTGATTGAACAAACAACCTGTCACCCCCCACTGGATAGTGAGGCTGTGGGGGTTTGGGCACAACAGCCTGCAGATTGGTTTTGCACGAAGGATGCTTGTACTCATGGATTATCACTTATAGATAAAAAATGAAAAAAAACTGAAAGATGCAGGACAGTTATGGCAGAATGCATGATCTGGGATGGGGGGGAAGGGAAAGGGAAATGTGCCTGAATTGAATTGGAAAATAATGTATGAATTACACAAAGCATCAATAAAAATTTAAAAAAAAACACGACTGTCATCAGATTTGACTATGAAAAGCCTTGACTATTCTACATGAATTCTACATGAATTTTAGGACTGATTTATTTCTATAAAAATGTCACTGACTGGATAAATTGCTTAAGTACAATGAACATTTTAACAATGTTAATTCTTCTAACACCTCAACATGGGCTGTTGTTAGTTGCTTTTTGTTTTTTTAATTTTATTGCATGTGTATGATTATACTGCTTGCATGTATGTAAGTACACCCATGTCATGCAATGATCATGGAAGTCAGAAGAGGGCATTGGATCCCCTGGAACTGGAGTTATAAACAATTGTTAGCTATCAATGGGTGATGGTTCCAAACCCAGCCCCCTGTAAAAACATCCAGTGCTCTTATCCACTGAGCCATCTCTCCAGCCATAACATGCTCAGTTTCTTTAATTGATGTCTGGCTTTTATTATATACTTGTTTTACTCCTTTTGTTAAACTTATTCCCAAATACTTTATTTCTATAGTGTTTTATTTTTATTCTAATTATTCTCTCTCTCTCTCTCTCTCTCTCTCTCTCTCTCTCTCTCTCTCTCTCTCTCTCTTTCTCCCACCCTCTCTGACTCTCTACATTTTTCCCTTTTTGGGAAATGTCAGAGAATAGTGAAAAATGCTCTGAAACAAAAGGTACAATGTTAAGGGCAACATGTGCAGGACTCCATCTGTACAGGAGGATTGGACTATGTTTATCATCAATTGAGGTCTTGTCTAATAAGTAAACTTGTATAACTTGTGTATGGCAATACTGTTAGCCCCTTTGTTTTTTGTGCTATTACCCTGTATCTCTTTGTAGACCATTTTATGGAACCACAGGGTAAGAGCACAAAGCCAAAATGAAAAAAAAGGGACCAACAGCATTGCCATACACAAGTTATACAAGTTTACTCATCAGAGCATTTTCCACTATTCTCTGCCATTTCCCAAAAAGGGAAAAATGTAGAAAGTCAGAGAGGGTGGGAGAGAGAGAGAGAGAGAGAGAGAGAGAGAGAGAGAGAGAATGAAAATGAGAGATTGCTCAGTAGTTAAGAGTGCAGGCTGTTCTTACAGAGGACTGTGTTCAGTTCCCAACATCTACATGGCAGCTAACAACCATCTGTAAATTCAGTTCTGGGGGACTTATTGCACAGACATGGGGTACATTTCTTTTTTTTATGTGTATGAATGTACTGTCTACATGTAGGTTTGTGCACCCGTATCGTGCAATGCTGTGGAGGTCAGAAGAGGGCATCAGATTCCCCTGGAACTGGAGTTAAAGATGGTTCTCAGCTGCCGTGTGGGTGCTGGGGATCAAACCCAGGTCCTCTGCAAGAGCAGTCGGCGCTCCCAACTGCTAGGCCATTTCTCCAGCCCCATGGGGTACATTTCTGCCTGAAAGCAAAACACTGATATATGTATCCCAGCACACACATGGTGGCTAACAACTGTTATTATGAAAATAAACTTTTAAAAGTTTAAAAAGGAAAAATGTTTTATGTGTATAATTTAGTTACTGTGACTACAGAAAACTCCAAATTAATATTTAACTCTTAGGTAAAGGGGAATACTCTCAAAATACACACACACACACACACACACACACACAATGAGGAAAGATAATAAATCAGGATAGGCAAAATACCTCACTCCTTTTACATACATTCTAATTTAATCAACATGCAAAATTAGGACCTCCCAACCAGAAAAACAAACAAAACAAAATCCATTAACTTCTCAAGACAAAAGAAATCTCTTAGCAGGACCATGGCAATTGCAATGTCTCTTATACCACTCATTTTGGGGTTTCCTTCTCTAAACAGGTTCTTCAAATTACCCTCAAATGTTCCATTAAGAGCATTTCTCTGAATGAGCCCTTTGTAGTTGTCATTGTTACTGATACAATAACAAGGAGCCTTTTCTTTTAGCCAGACTTTTATATATTATTAGAGTATGAGAGAAAGAATAACATGTCCAGAAGTCTGACAATTTCTAGTCATTTTAGCAGACATGTCTTCCATTATTACCTTTATTTCTTTCATAAATAAAATATCTGCACAGTACCATAAAGTTTGTTTCCTGTCTCTTAGCTTGAAATAATATAGAGCTTCATTAGGCAACTCTGAAAGCTCATCTGACATTTACTAAAACCTTTAAAACTTTCAACAAAGATCTATTAGATATTTCTGTTTAACAAGAACGTTGCGTTCCTATTGTAAGAAATCTTAAGGCTGGGCCTGCCATCCTTGGCTGGCTCTGCTGGGATTCAGGGAGCTGACTTCCACAGCCAGAACTGGGAACTAACTCAGCTCCACCAAGACACTGCATCTGATTCAGGTTTCCACAGGATAGTTTTTCAGAGAAGCAATTCACCAAGATGAGCTTCCAGGCCCCACTCACACTCCTGGAGTTGGCAAGGCAGAGGCTGCTGAGGGATGAGGCCTTGGCCATCTCTGCTCTTCAGCACCTTCCCAAGGAGCTCGTCCCACCTTTGTTTATGGAAGCCTTCATGGGCAGAAAAATGAAGGTCATGAGTGAGATGGTGGCAGCCTGGCCCTTCCCCTGCCTCCCTGTGGGGGCCCTGATGGAGACACCCGACCTGGAGACCTTGAAGGCTGTGTTGGATGGAGTAGATATGCTGTTGACACACAAGAATCACCCAAGAAGCCGGAAACTTCAAGTAATGGATTTGCGGAAAGTGCAGTACAGATTCTGGAACACATGGGCTGGAAAGGAGGATGCTGTTTTTTCAGCAAGTGTTGTGAGCAAGAAGCGAATTGTGCAGGACCTTCCAAGATATGCCCTGCGAAGATGTGTCAAAGTGTTGGCTGACCTTTCTATCAAGTTCCGTCCCAGTGAATGTCAAACATACTTTTTGCAGTGGGCAGAACAGAGAAAAAGTTCCCTACAGCTGTGCTGTCTGAAGATGCACATTTGTGCCTTGCCTCTAGATAGTACTCAGAAGGTACTGAGAATTATCCAGTCAGAATATATAGAGGAGTTGGACCTGCATTCAGAGTGGAGTCTGTCTACCTTGGCACAATTTTCCCCATGCCTGCACCAGATGAGGAATCTTCGCAAATTCTGCATAGCACCAATAGGCCATACTAAATTTGAAGCTGAAAATTCTTGCACACACTTAGAGACGTGTGTCACCAAGTTTATTTCTCAGATCTCAAAACTTAACAGTCTCCAGCATCTCTACATGAATGGTTTATACTTCTGCAGCCACCACATGACACATTTGTTCAGATGTGACTGGATTTCCCTGAGCCAGTGTCAGAGCCTCTGTCAGCTCAAGTGTCTGAGTATGAGAAGTGTGGTTTTCTTTGATTTCTGTCCCATGGATCTGAGAGTTTTTCTGGAGAGTGTTGCAGACACCCTGCAGACCCTGGAACTGGAGCAATGTAGGATGCAGGACTCTCAGCTCAGTGCCCTCCTGCCTGTGCTCAGCCAATGCACCCAGCTCACCACAGTCAATTTCTATGACAATGACATCTCCAGGTCTGTCCTGGAGGACTTTCTCCACCACACAGCCAACCTCAACCAGTTGACCCTGGAACAGTACCCTGCCCCTCTGGAGTGCTTTGATAACATGGGTCACATCCTCCCAGAGAGGTTTACACTAATTTGTTCCCAGCTCATGAATTCATTGAGATCCTTAAGAGAGCCTAAGACTGTCTCCTTTTCTATGCAAAGGTGCCTTCGGTGTTATTCACGCTCTTTCTATGATGGCGAGACCAATCTTTGTCTCTGTTGGCAGTAAATAGGGAAATGCTACTTCTGGATACTGAGAAATGAGAGCCCAGCCACAGGCCTGACATCAAGAGGACCGAGGGCACATGGCTTCAGACCCTGTCCAATGTGTTGGGAGTGGTGATGAAAAGGGGTCGGATTACAAAGGCTGAGGTGGACATGAAGAACTTCGGCACCTCAGGACATGTGAATTTCAATTCTGAATTTCTACATGTGGATTATAAGTCAGAAAGGGAAGTACTGGTTAAAAGGATCTACCTCAGAATGGTTCCTGTAAAGCAATGTATGACCCCAGGGTTCTGTATTTTCAATCTCTGGTGTATTCCTCAGTCATCAACCTATTCAGCTGGTTTCCAGGTTCAAGGTAAGGGGTAATCTATGACTTTAGCAAGGGAAGAGAGAAGCTCAACTGGGGTGTCTCCTCCATCAGACTGGCATGTGGGAATGTCTGAGGATTTTCCTGACTGTTGGGTGATGTGGTGGCACTGTGAGTGCTGCTACCTGGAGTATGTAGGCCTGGGTTTTATCAGAAAGCAGCTGAGCACAGACTAGTTGAGCACTCCACAATGTCCGCCATGGTCTGTGCTTTGGTTTCTGCCCTAAGTCCTGCCCTGGCTCCCTCCATGATGAACTCTAAGCTGTAAGTGAAATAAATCCTTTCCTACCCCCCCCCCCAAAAAAGAAATCTTAAAACCTTAGAGGCAAAGGATTGTACTTGTGATAGGCATCCAGTAGAAGAGCGTGTTTGGGTGTCTGCTCTTGTCAGTCTGTTCTGCTCTTCCTCCTAGGCTTGTAAAGGACCTGTGCTGACCCCTACTCCATCTCATGTGAAGATACATGCAAACACTGCATAATAATGAGAGTAAAGCTGGCAAATTGATATACAGTGCTATTTGCTGATATTGTCTAAATATGACTTGAAAGTTGGAAATGGCCTTAAATGTCATTTAGTCCAACCATATTCAGTGACCTTTGAGTACTTTCCACTAAGCATATAGTTGAATTTTTCAACTAACAGGATCTAAATGTTTCCATTTCTGTGTAGTTCCCACTGCTTTAAAGTAATTAAAATTACTTTATATCCATTATCTAAGAGATATGTGCAAAAGCAGCCTATGTATTTTATTACTTTAGTATTATCTCACTGAAGAATCATA
Source organism: Rhizomys pruinosus (assembly GCA_009823505.1). Classification (NCBI taxonomy): domain Eukaryota; kingdom Metazoa; phylum Chordata; class Mammalia; order Rodentia; family Spalacidae; genus Rhizomys; species Rhizomys pruinosus. The sequence goes on along the minus strand of VZQC01006094.1, from coordinate 111,016 downwards.
TCAGCATCACAAACTAGTTTCATTTAACTGATTCTGAAACCAAGACTCAAACACCTTAGCTGGTCTTCCCAGGCCAAGCTGTGAACAAACAGCACTTCAGCACAGATCTCAAACATGGTAACACAGAATTTCCCAATTTCTTTCTTTCTTCCTTTCTCTCTTTTTCTTTCTTCCTTTCTTCCTTTCTTTCTTTCCTTCTTTCCTTCCTTCCTTCCTTTTTCTCCTCCTCCTGCTCCTTCTTTTAATCTGAATCTCTTCAATGACAGTAATAAAAATTTTGTACCTAAGAATTTTGAAATTTACTCTCTAATTTTCTCTGAATATCCATGTAGGTCTATTTCTCTGTTGATACATAACATTTAAAAAACAACATCCCTACAGTGTTGTATCAGCACAGAGTAGAATAGTCATCATCCCTCTTTTGTGATAATCATGTCTATAGAATATAATACATGTTCACTGATGGTAGTTTTAGTTATTTATTGTACTGTTTTCTAAATTAATTAATTGACTTTCAGTTTTGTTTATGAATGTTCTTCCTACATATATGTAAGGGCACCACATGTATGCAGTGCTCACAGAGGCCAGAAAAGAGCACTAGGTTCCCTGGACCTGGAGTTCAGCATGGTTGTTAGCCACCTTGTGACTACTGGGAACCAAACCTGGGTTACTTAGAACAGTAACAAGTGCTCTTAACCTGCTGAGTCATCGCTCAAGTCCCTAATTTTGATTCTTTTACCAACAACATACGTTGGGAATATTCAAAGAGGCTTTCAATCACTTACAACATTTAAGATACCATGACTGAGAGAAGCCGCCATCAAAATGCAGAAGGAATTGTGTCTGTCCATATATCCTGAGATCCCAGCGTTTGGGAGGGAGAGAAGACCATTCTCAGCTGCATAAGGACTCCAAGGCCAGCCAGCAGAGACCCTTTCTCAAAAACTAAATAATAATAAATTTAAGAAGTAGAACTAGATTCAGTGCCTTTCTCCTGACTTCAGTCTAATATTGTGTTTGCCATACATACTAGCAAGAGCTGAGCCAATACTGAGTTAAAATTGACTATCTGATCTATAAATCCTGGCCACCTTTCCCACACTAGTATAAAGCACTTCTCATCTTATTTCTTGGTGGGCAGTGGTTGATTTGGGTTTTATTTGTTTTATTTCAGCTATGGATTATACTCTTGTTACTATTTAGTAACAAGATTTTCAGTATCCTAGGCTCAACTACCAAAATGTTTCAGTATCCTAGGCTCCACTACCAAAATGTGTGGGACTGGGTCTAATGCACTCTATCATGCCACATTTGATAAATGGCCCCAATGTCAATACAGAGTTGAAATGAAATCTCAGAGCTAGGTGGATACTTCTCTTATTTTCCTTATTCAGCACTTTAAAAATGTTCTTTGTCTTCTACTATTTATTATTTTCTATGAGAATTCTGATCACCATAATACTGCTTTGCTAAATATCTGAGTTCAAGGATTGCCATACTTCTCCTTTAACTTGTAGATAGTACAAGTTAACTAATCTGGTTGTGTTTCTCTGTCCAATGTTAAGTCTATTAAATTAATACTTCATGTCTTATACATTTTATTTCCTAGAATTCGACTGGATTCATTTGTCTAGTTTTCTCCACTGAAATTTTCCCCATTTGTTCATTCAAACTGCTCACCAAAGATATTAGATATTTATAAATATATTATACTTACTTTAAAGCTCATATTGTTCAGACCTCATGGGAAAATATTATATAGGCACTTTTATGACAGTCATTTAACATTATTAAAATCAGGCTGGGTCATGAGCGGCACCAGGTCATTTTGTGGGCCTACACCTTACCTACAGACCTCCGAACCATGCTCTAAACACTTCTGTGATTTTTCACTTTTATCTCCGGTTTTCAATAGCTTAAGCAATAAATCAATGTGGGTTTTTTTAACATTTTTATTTGATGGTCAGTGTACTTCTTGCATCTGAAGTTTGATATTTTTAGCCAGTATTGGAAAATTCTGAACTCTTATCAACAAATATTTTCTGCCCCATTCTTTTTGCTTTCCAACTTCCATGGATTGTGACTTCTCATGCAGTTGATCATTTTAAACTGCCCTTAAGACGTTCATATTTCTGTACAGCAATTTGATTGTTTTTCCTCTTTATCAGTGTATTTTAGTTTGTTTATATTCTGCTGGATTGTCTTCATGTTAACTAATCTGGTAAATTGTGCTTCTCTGTCCAATGTTATGTCTATTAAATTAATACTTCATGTCTTATATATTTTATTTCTTATAATTTGACTGGATTCATTTGTCTAGTTTTCTCCACTGAAATTTCCCCATTTGTTCATTCAAACTGCTCACCAAAGATACTAGATATTTATAAATATATGATATTTACTTTAAAGCTCTTGACAGCTAATTCAAACATCAAGGTCTTCTGCCATTCTATTGCTAATTACTGTTTTATACTATAAATTACACAGATCCTATTTGTCTGCTGCTTTGCTTTTTAGTTACTATTAATTTTTGGAAGCCAGGCATATGCAAACAACAAAATGTGGAGACTGAAATGAATGTTTACCTAAAAGGTCACACAAATTCTTTCAGACTACCAATATCATTTCCAAACAATCCAATTTTTGCTAGAGTCAGGATTGGGCTTTATCATAGCTTTAGCAAGATTAGGTATACCACTGGGTTTAAGTGTTCTGTAGTAAGAACAGAAGTTTCCATTAGCAGACATTTGTATCTGACCATCACAAAATTATAGAGATAAATTAATGCTTTTATATTCCACCACCAATGTTATGAATGATAAGAGGTTGTTCCCAGCTTTGTAGCTCAACAATTGAGTCTTTGGGTGGCTCAAGAAGGCCTCACTCTCAACCTTGCACTAGGCTCTCAACACTGCACTTTGGAAAAAAATGTCTCCACTCTTCTACCCAGCCTCTTTTTACATTAAAAAAAAAATCAGTGTGTTTTAGATGGTTCTCCCCTTACTCTCTGGATCATCCATTCTAGCTTCTTCTGGCTATAGCTGTCCATTTGGTAAAACTCATTCTTCTTGAGAGGTTGGATCCATCCAGTCCTCTGCTTTGTCTCTGGCTTTAGCAGAGACAAAGTCTGTCTATGGCACTGTTTTATACCCATAAAAGCACCATGCACTGTGAAATAGAGATAAGAGCCATCTTGTTCAGTTCTGCCTTATTATTATTGTCAGTGTGTTGAGTTCAGAGGAGCTCACTTTGTCCCAGGCATGTCCTCACACAGCTGATTCTCCACCTCAGCCTTTAGCACATTATCCTCCTATACCTAGTGAAGATACCAAGGAAACACACATAGTCTGGAGGTTGTTGCAGCTCTTGAGATTTCTATTTACCATGCCTGATTTTGTGAATATCCACAGATTGATTTTTTCCTTGGATACACCAAGAAGGTAGAGAAGTTAATTCCTTTTCTGTAGTGTCCCTAGTGATGAAAGTAGATATGACTACTTTCTTAGGAAAAGAATGTTCTTTTCTAAAGAATACTTGATCTGAAGTATATTTGTTGGATATTAAAATATTTTAAATTTATGTTGTTTACTTATTATAAATGTTTCTATAACAGTTTTGTGTGCTTTTGACTTTTTACATTATATGATGGAATTCTGCTCAATAAATACTTAATATTTAACTGAGCATGTTACTTAAACTTTATCACCTCAGTTTCCTTAACCTTTAAAATGGAGATGACTGGACCAGGTGTAGTGGCAAATGCTTTTAATCCCAGTACACAGAAGGCAGAGGAAGGCAGATCCCTGTGAGTTCAAGGCCAGCCTGATCTACATAGTGAGTTCCAGGAAGGCTGGGACTACAGGGATACCCTGTCTCAAAAAGTCCAAAAAAAAAAAATGAAGATGACTATAATGATGACAGTACCAGTCTCATTTGTTAAGAAAATAAACAAAATGGATAATGAATGTTAATGCATCATGGTGAATATTAGATGGTGTCTAGTCATTAATTTTTTTTCATTTGTTATTATTTTTTATTATTTATTTTAAGTGATGTTTTGTGTATTTCATGTAGCATTTTTCAATTCAGTTCAGGCATATTCCCCTTTCCCTTCCCCTCCATCCCCCCACCCCACCCCAGATCATGCATTCTGCCATAACTGTCCTGCATCTTTCTCTCAGTCTTTTTTTATGCTTAGGAATTCACATTTTCCTCCATTAATTTTATATTACTCTAATATATGGATACATACTCTTCACCCATATACAGTAATTACAGAGTTTGAAAATAGTTGGTGGGTGGATTCTAGATCCTGTTGAGAGATTCAGATTATAACAACATAATTGCGTTCAGATAAACAGAAATATAACAATAATGTCATTCAGCTTGCCTTTTGTCTGGGGGATATGGTGTTAGCAGCCACAAATGAGGGAAACCATTCTCTGTTCGTCTTTCTGGGACTGTGTTACTTCACTCAGCATAATGGCTTCGAGCTCCATCCATTTACCTGCAAAGTTCATAATGTCATCTTTCTTTACCTCTTAATAGTACTCCATTGTGTAGATGTACCACATTTTTGTCATCCACTCATCTGCTGAGGGGCATTTGGGTTGGTTCCAGCTCTGCGCTACTGTGAAGAGAGCTGCAATAAACATGGCTGCACATGTATCTTTGCAGTAGGATGAGTCTTTGGGGTATATACCCAGGAGTGGTATGACTGGGTCAGGTGGTAGGCTCATTCCGAGTCTTTTAAGGGTTCTCCACACTACTTTCCATAGTGGTTGTACAAGTTTACATTCCCACCAGCAGTGGATGAGTGTTCCCTTTTCCTCACAACCTCTTCAGCATTTGGTGTCTTTAGTTTTCTTGATCTTAGCCAGTCCTATGGGAGTGAGATGATATCTGAGAGTGGTTTTAATTTGCATTTCCTTAATTATTAATGATGTTAAACACTTTTTTAAGATGTTTCACAGCCATCTTTAATTCCTCACTGGTGAAGGCTCTAGTCAGCTCTTTACTCCATCTTTTGAGTAAGTCATTTGTATTCTTACTTCTTTGTTTTTTGAGTAGCTTATATATTCTGGACGTTAATGCTCTGTCAGATCTATCACTGGTAAAGATTTCCTCCCATTCTGTGGGCTTTCACCTGCTTGATTGTTTCTTTTGCTATACAGAAGCTTTTGAGTTTCATGAGGTCCCATTTGTTGACTGTCGTCCTTACTTCCTGTGCAAGTGCTGTCTGATTTAGAAAGTCTTTTCCTACGCCTATGTCTTGTAGGTTGTTGCTAACTTTTTCTTCTATCACTTTCAGGGTTTCAGGCTTCACATTGAGATCTTTGATCCACTTGGAGTTGATTTTTGTACAGTGTGAGAGGTAAGGATTTAATTTTGTTCTTCTACAGATGATGATCCAGTTTTGCCAGCACCATTTGCTGAAGATGCTAGCCTTCCTCCACTGAGGGTTTTTTGCCCCTTTGTCAAATATGAGGTGGCTGCAATGATCCCTGAGCCTTGGGAGGAAATGATGTGACATAGGTGTCCCATTTGGGGCTGGGCACTCCACAGTCTCTTATTCTCTGCATGTTGACCAATTGTGAGCGTCTGTGTTAACCATCATCTGCTACAAGAAGAGACTTCTCAGAAGAGAGCTGAGAGAAGCACTACTCTACAGGCATAACAATAAGTCACTGTGAGTCAGATTAATGCTGTGTCTATTGAGCAGAATGACAGTAGTAGGTTCAACCTTATGGCAAATTTATTTCTACATATAGTTTCTCTTCTGTTAATAAAGCTATTGAAAGTGTTGTCAAAAAATATGAGGTGGCTGAAATTGTATGATAGCTCAAGTTTAGATCTTTAATTTTGTTTCATTGGTCATAGGTCTGTTTTGTGCCAGTACCAGGCTGTCTTTATGACTATGGCTCTGTAATATATTTGAAAGTCTGGTAGGGAATCCCCCCTGGATTACATTTTTCACTTCAGGTTTGCTTTAGTATTTGGGTCTTTTGTTTTCCAATTGAATTTAAGATTTTTTTTTCAAAGCTCTATGAAGAACACTAGGGATTTTTGATTGGGATGTGGTGAATGGTATATAATTTTGCAAAATGGACATTTTTTACTATATTT
>VZQC01006094.1:40112-101750 GCA_009823505.1 Rhizomys pruinosus | reverse complement strand
AATAAACATGGCCGTGCATGTATCTCTGTGGTGGCGTAAGTCTTGAGGGTACATGCCCAGGAGTGGTATGGCTGGGTCGGGTGGCAAGTTCATTCCAAGTCTTCCAAGGGTTCTCCACACTGCTTTCCATAGTGGCTGTACGAGTTTACATTCCCACCAGCAGTGGATGAGTGTTCCCCTTTCCCCACAACCTCTCCAGCACTTGGTATCATTTGTTTTCTTGATCCTAGCCAGTCTTACTGGAGTAAGATGATATCTTAAAGTGGTTTTGATTTGCATTTCCTTAATGATTAGTGATGTTGAGCAGTTCTTGAGGTGTTTCTCAGACATCTCTAATTCCTCGCTTGTGAAGTCTCTGTTCAGTTCTTTGCTCCATCTATTGAGCGGGTCGTTTGTTTTCTTTTTTCTTTGTTTTTTGAGTAGTTTATATATTCTGGAAATCAATGCTTTGTCAGATGTATCTGCAGTGAAGGTTTCCTCCCACTCTGTGGGATTTCTCTTCACTTCCTTGATTGTTTCTTTTGATGTACAGAAGCTTTTGAGTTTGATGAGGTCCCATTTGTCAATTGTCGACCTTAATTCTTGTGCAGCTGCTGTCTGATTTAGGAAGTCTTTTCCTACGCCTATGTCTTGTAGTCTGCTGCCAACTTTTTCTTCTATCACCTTCAGAGTTTGGGGTTTCACGTTGAGGTCTTTAATCCATCTGGAGTTGACTTTTGTACAGGGTGAGAGGTAGGGGTTTAATTTCATTCTTCTACAAGTGGTGATCCAGTTTTGCCAACACCACTTGCTGAAGATGCTGTCTTTTCTCCATTGTGGCTTCTTGGCCCCCTTGTCAAATATGAGATGGCTGAAATTGTATGTGCTCAGGTTTGGATCTTCGGTTTTGTTCCATTGGTCAACAGGTCTGTTTTTGTGCCAGTACCAGGCTGTTTTTATGACTATAGCCCTGTAGTATAGTTTGAAGTCTGGTATAGAGATTTCCCCTGTGTAGCTCTTTTTGCTCAGGGTTGTTTGGGCTATTCGGGGTCTTTTGTTTTTCCAAATGAATTTAAGGACTTTTTTTTCCCAGCCTATGAAGAAATCCTTGGGGATTTTGATTGGGATTGCATTAAATCTATACAAGAGTTTGGGTAGAATGGACATTTTTACAATGTTAATTTTCCCAATCCATGAGCTTGGGATGATTTTCCATCTTCTGAGGTATTCTTCAATTTCTTTCTTTAAAGGTTTAAAATTTTTGCTGTAGAGATCTTTGGTGACTTTGGTTAGGTTTGTTACTATGTATTTTATTGTTGTTGAGGCTATTGTGAGTGGGAAGGTCTCTTTGAATTCTTTCTCCAGTTGCTTGTTGTTGGTGTAAAGAAAGTCCATTGATTTTTTTAGGTTAATTTTGTATCCTGCCACTTTGCTGAAGCTGTTAGTCATTTCTAGGAGTTTTCTGGTGGAGTTTTTAGCATCCCTTAAGTAAACAAAACTCATACTCCTAACAGCATATGAGGTTCACAGGACTAAGCCTTTGAAGTGAGTATCTTTTAGCTAGAATACCTCAGGGTCTACATTAGAAACTTACTGCCAAAATATAACTGCCTAATAAGCAATCCTAAACCCCAATGTCCTAGAGCACAAGCATTCATTTTTCATATGTACAAGGACATCAATCGGCCAAGGTTTCCTGTCCATTTGGGTTTGATCTGCCTGTCTCATTCTTAGGCCTAGACAAGAGGAATAGCAGTAGCTACCTGAGGAGTGTCCTCAGGGCCAAGCTTGAAAGTTCCCAGAGAGCTGAGAAGAAACATTCAAGGTTCTTAGAGCATTGGTTGGAAGCTGTCACTTTGGCGCATAACTCACTGGTCAAAGCAAGTCGCAGGTCAAACCTGTCAATGACTCAGTAGACAGTCTCTACAGAGGTCAAGTATTGGGAGTAAATAAATGCTTACTGGTAATCATACAATTGGCTAAATTCAGTGAGTGGTTCTATCCTTTAAAGTCATGTTTCCACAAGAGTGCCACAGTTCCCCATGTCTACCAACTACTGCAAAAATGTTTAGCTAATATGAAAAATGGTTCATTTGAGATTATAACCCAGAAGAGAAAACTGATTTATAACTATAAACACTTAGGACTTCCTTTGGTGTTTCAAGTAGTACATTCTTCAATGTTATAGGATATGGGTTTAGAGTTATTTGAGGAGTGTTGACATCCTTTATTATCTGATGAAAACTTGTTTCACTTTCACATTCTTTGTCAATGGAGAGCTCTTGAGTCAGAGGCCATAGCTTTCAAAATACTCATAAAAGTAACCTGACCTTGGAATTTTCACAAAGTAAACTTCTAGATTCCATTGTCTCAAACTTCTAATTAATAGAAGATTTAGTCCATTTCTAGGAATAAGTCTGGGAAAAGTACATCTAGTGGCTCAATACAACATCAAACTCTTCACGCAGAAAACAGCAATTGGAAACGCTGAGTCTAACTTACCGTTTGTCAGCTGAGTAGGAAATGGAATAGGAATTGGAAAGGAATTCTGATATTTCACCAGGAAAAGTCATGGCTTTTAATTTATGACTCTTTGCATAGTGAAGAACAACTTTAAAATGTTATTTTCCCCTGCAAGCTTATTTTAGAGAATACCATCTCAGCACAACCCAGGTGAGCAGAATCCGCTTGGAGGCCAACTGCTCCCAGCAGCATGGTACAGTTGGAAAACCCCACCTGGGATCTGACCAGTATGCACAGCTGCATGGGTGGAGCAACCCAGACAGTGGGCCAAGGGAGCAACTCCCACCCCCCACACACCCCCACCACCCCTCCTCCCCCCTCAAGTTGTGGTGTTGTGGTATGAATGATCCATTGGGAGCAGTGTTAGCGATTCTGGGCACAAGGCAGTAGAAGAGAAGGTGAACATGCCACAACAGAAAGGGAAGAGTGGGCTGCTGGGAGGCTTGCAGTGGCAGATAGGCATGGACCCAAGCTCCACCTTGGCCCCCATCCTGGCTCCTCCCAGGGTGCAGGTGAGCCCTGTGACCAGGTGCAGAGGTGGATCAGCTACCCCTAGACAGCCCTGGCCCCAGATCTCCCTCAACCCTCATCTCCCTCAGCTCCCATCTTGGCTCCTGCTGGGGTTCAGGTGAACCCTGTAATTCAGTGCAGACTCAGAACAGCGCCCTGAGGCCCCTGGTCCACCTTAGCTCCCATCTTGGCTTCTGGTGGTGCACAGCAAATTGCAGGTGTGGGCCCCAGTTCCACCTCAGCAGGTGAGCCCTGAAGAGACATGGATTAGCAGGACCAAGGCTGCACCTGGGTTGCCCGCATGCAAACCAAATCAGAGCCCCCTACCCCCATCCCAGAAGGTAACAGAAGAGAAGCAAACCTGCCACTCTGGTTGATACCTGGACTAGCCATTCCTACATATAAACATTTGAGATTACTACCAGAATACAAGCAACAAAACAAATACACATGCCAAAAACACAACAACAAAAAGCAACACGGGAAAAGCTCATAATAAATCCACACCAAACTCTACCAGTCCTACAAAAGATCCCTACAATAAGATCCCCCTGGAAGGAACGCAGGACACAGATCTTAGAAGAACAATCAAAGACATAGTCAAAGAAATCAAAGACTATATGGAACAAATCAGAGGACTAAAGGGAGAGAATGAGAAAAGCAGCATGGGACTACAGGGGGAGAATGACAAACTCCTGAAAGAACTAGAGGGAGAGAATGACAAAATCTGGAAAGAAGTGGAAATATTGAAAAGATCCCACACTAAAATGAAAAAGGAAACTGACCAGCAAATCGAGGAGCTACAAGAAGAGAATGACAAGCTCCAAAAAGAAGTGTAATTACTAAGGAAATCACAGGATGAAATGAAAAAGGAAATTGAACATTCATCCAATCAACAGAACAGGATGGGAGAAAGCCTCAGAACCTGAATGTATATACTCAGAAAAAATGTCAGTTATAGTTGAAGGAGAAAGAAAAATGTTTCATGACATAAAACAAGATGAAAGAATATATGTCCAGAAAACCAATTCTTCAGAAAAGACTCAAAGCAATTCAAAGGACAGACAAAAGGAACAACTATCCCCAAGCAGCTAGAGAGAGAAATTAATAAAGTATAAATGCAGAAATACAAACATAAACCAAGAATGCAAGTAAGGTCAAAGGAAACAACACAAATATCTTGATAATAACCTTAAATATTAATAATCTAAACTCCCCAGTCAAAAGACACAGACTGGGAGAATGGATTAGGAAACAGAATCTATCTATATGCTGTCTACAAGAAACCCATCTTAACCTCAAGGACAAGCACCAACTTAAAGTGAAAGGATAGAAAAAACTATTCCAAGCAAATGGTACCAAAAAGCAAGCAAGAGTTGCTATTCCAATATCAGACAAAATAGACCTCAAAGTAAAACTAATCAGAAGAAACAAAGAGCCCCATTACACCCTTATCAAAGGAATAATTAATCATGAAGATTTCACAATTATAAATAGAAATGTTCCAAACTCCAGTGCACCCAACTTTATAAACAGAATTCTGCAGAACATCAAGGCACAGATTAATCCCACCACACTAATAATGGGGGACTTCAATACCCCACTGAGCCCTTTGGATAAGTCAACTGGTCAAATAATAAATAGAGAGACCTCTGAACTGAACAATAAAATATACAAAATGAACCTCAAAGACATCTACAGAATATTCCACACAAACACCAGAGAATATACTTTCTACTCAATGCCCCACGGAACAGTCTCCAAAACTGACCATACAGGACACCCAAAAATCCTCAACAAAAAGAATGAAATAATTGCATGCACTGAATGAGACCACAGTGCAATAAAGCTCAATATCAACACCAGGACAAAGCCCTTCTACAAGAACACATGGAGACCTAACAACACACTCCTTAATAATGAATGGGTCAGGGAAGTAATAAAGAATGAAATAAAAGTATTCATGGAACTAAACTAAAAAGACAATACAACACAACGAAACTTTTGGACACTTTAAAAGCAGTTCTAATAGGGAAATTTATAGCCCTAAGTGCCTACATTAAAAAAAAAAAAAAAACAGAAAGGGAACAAATAAACAATCTAACGCTGCAGCAAAAAAACACTTGAGACACAACAACAAATGAATGCTAAACCCAACAGACAGGAAGTAATAACAAAAATCAGAGCAGAAATCAATGAAATAGAAACAAAGAAAACAAAACCAAGAATCAATGAACACAAAACCTTGTTCTTTGAAAGGATAAACAAGATAGACAGACTTCTAGCCCAGTTAACCAAAAGAAAGAAAGAGCAACTCTGAATTAATAGCAATCATGATTAAAGGGGAAACATCACAACAAAGAAAAGATCCAGACAGTCTTATGAGAATACTTCAAAAACCTATACTCGACTAAATTTGGAAAACTTAAAAGAAATGGATGAATATCTGAAATCCTGGGAATCAACAAAGCTTAACCAAGAAGAGATTGACAGCTTAAACAGATCCATAATATATGAAGGAATTGAAAATGTAATAAAGAAACCTCCCAACCAAAAGAAACCCAGCCAGGCCCAGATGGTTTCACAGCAGAATTCTATAAAATATTTAAAGAGGTCTTACAGCCATTATTACTTAAACTATTCAGAAGGATACAGAGGGATATCTCCCAAATTCCTTCTAGGAAGCCAGCATCACTCTAATACCAAAATCAGGCAAAGAAAGATACAACCAAAAAAGAAAACTATAGACCCATCTCATTAATGAACATAGATCCAAAAATTCTCAACAAAATACTTGCAAATCACATACACACCCACATCCAAAAGATCATCCATAAGACCAAGTTGGATTCATACCAGAGATGCAGAGATGGTTCAACATACATAAATCAATAAATATCATAAAACACATAAATATACTGAAAGACAAAAACCACACAGTCATCTCAATTGATGCAGAGAAAGCCTTTGACAAGATCCAGCATCCCTTCCTGTTTAGAGTTCTAGAGGAAACTGGACTGGAGGGAACATTCCTCAACATAATCAAAGCCATATACAAGAAACCCGCACCCCTCATCATCTTAAATAGAGAAAAGTTAGAAGCATTCCCCTTAAAGGCAGGAACCCAGCAAGGCTGCTCCCAATTGCCACTTCAATATAGTGCTTGAAATGCTTGCTACAGCAATATGGTAAGAAAGGGAAATTAAAGGACTACTAATTGGAAAAGAAGAAATCAAAACTATCCCTTTTTGCAGAAGACATGATAGTTTACCTAAAGGATGCTAAAAACTCCACAAGAAAAAATCCTAGAATTGATTAAGCATTTCAGTAAAGTGGTGGAATAAAAAATTAACCTAGAAAAATCAGTAGCTTTTCTTTACACCAACAACAAGCAACTGGGGAAGGAATATAAGGAGAACTTCCCACTCACAACAGCCTTAAAACATACCTAGGAATAAACCTAACCAAAGACACCAAAGATTTCTATAACAAAAAGTTTAAACCCCTGAAGGAGATTGAAAAAGACATCAGAAGATGGAAAGATCTCCTATGCTCATGGATTGGAAAAATTAATATAGTAAAAATGTCCATTCTACCCAAATTAATATACAGATTCAATGCAATCCCAATTAAAATACCCATGAGTTTCTTCACAAACTTGGGGAAAAAAAATCTTTAAATTCATATGGAAAACAAAAGACCCTGAATAGCTAATGAAACCCTGAGTGAAAACGTGCAATACAGGGAGGAGTCACTATACCAGACTTCAAACAGTATTACGGGGCTATAGTCATAAAAAACAGCCTGGTACTGGCACAAAAACAGATGCACTGACCAATAGAACAAAAGTGAAGATCCAAACGAGCACATACAATTTCAGCCACCTCATATTTGACAAAGGGGCCAAAAAGACTCAATGGAGGAAAGACAGCATCTTCAGCAAATGGTGCTGGCAAAACTGGATCACCATTTGCAAAAGAATAAAATTAAATCCCTACCTCTCACCCTATATAAAAATCAACTCCAAATGGATCAAAGATTTCAACATGAAATTCAAAACTCTGAATGTGATATAAATATTGGCAGCATCCTACAAGACATAGGCATAGAAAAAGTCTTTCTAAATCAAACAGCAAGCTTCCCAGGAAATAAGGTCAACAATTGACAAGTGGGACCTCATTAAACTCAAAAGCTTCTGCACAGCAAAAGAAACAATCAATGAAGTGAAGAGAAAACCCACAGAGTAGGAGGAAACCTTCACCAGTGATACATCTGACACAGCATTAACATCCAGAAAGAAAATGTGGTACATCTACACAATAGACTAAGAACAAATAGTAAGAAAACAAATGATTCACTAAAAAGATGGAATAAGAGCTAAACAGAGACTTCACAAGTGAGGAAGTAAAGATGGCTGAAAAACATCTTGAAAAGTGTTCAACATTGTTACTAATTAAGGAAATGCAAATTAAAACACTTTAAGATATCATCTCAATCCAATAAGACTGGCTCAGCTCAAGAAAACAAAAGACACCAAATGCTGGAGAGGCTGTTGGGAAAGGGGAACACTCATCCACTGCTGGTGGGAATGTAAACTATTACAACCACTATGGAAAGCAGTGAGGAGAACCCTTAAAAGATTCAACATGAGCCTACCACCTGACCCAGTCATACCACTCCTGTGAATATACCAACAAGAGTTATCCTACCACAAAGATACATACACATCTATGTTTATTGCAGCTCTCTTCACAATAGTGAAGAGCTGGAAGCAAGCCAAATGCCCCTCAGCTGATGAGTGGATAAAGAAATGTGGTACATCTATACAATGGAGTTCTATGCAGCAGTGAGGAAAGATGACATCATGAACTTTGCAGGTAAGTGGATGGAACTCGAAGCCATCATGCTAAGTGAAGTAACACAGTCCCAGAAAAACAAACAATGAATGGTATCCCTCATCTATGGATGCTAGTACCAAATCCCTAGTTGAAAGGAAGGGTGAGCAAAGTTAATGTTGTATTTCTTTTTATCTGAAAGCAACTGTGCTGTTGTAGTGTGAATCTCTTAACAGGCTCCAGAATTAACCTACCAGTTATTTTCAGATTTTGTAATTGCCATATATGGGTAGAAGGTATGTATTAATATTTTAGAGTACCATAAAATTAAAAAGAAAAAATGTGAATTCCTAAACATGTTTATTTTCAGAGGTCACAATTTTAGTATCTGTGTGACACATGTATAGGCATATTTTGGAGCAATACAAATGGAAAGGAACAACCACAGAAAGACTGGGCCAAAAACTGACTGAAACAGTTCTGCCCAAAACAATAAACCTCTGATTTTTTTATATAGTGAAAATATGTGCAGTTTCTTCAGCAGTAATGCCTATACATTTGATCAGGTGTAACGCAACAGCAATGGAAGAACAGGTTTGGATTATGACAAGATGTGTCTCCACTTCCAGCAAAGTCTAGGGAAGAAAGTGAACCTACACACTTGGATTTCATGCAATATTTTGATGAATATAAAGCACAGGTTTCCCCTGCATTCTGAAAAATTCTTACAAACTATTTGTGCATGATAACTTTAGTGTCATCTTGATACTTCTGGGTCAAAAGAGCCTAAATTAGGTAATTTTCTCCATTGGACTGGCCTGTTCGCATGTGTAGGGACATTTTCTAGACTGTTGAGTGATGTAAAAGTGGCCAGCCCACAGTGTGCAGCACTACTCCTGTGCAGGTTGTTCTGTAATGTATAAGAAAGTATGATGAACACTGGTTCAGGGGAGTAAGCCAGTATGGCCTGTGTTTCAGCTCCAGCCTCCTTGTTCTTGCTCTAGCTTCTTACCTGGGCTACCTCGGTAATGAGGGTTCCCTTAAACCTGGGAGATATATGCTGAATAAACCCTTTCCTCCCCACCCCAAGAAAAAAGAATGGTGATGATGGTGATTTGGATATACCACAGAGAAGCAGTAGTGCCCTTCTGTAAGACAACATGTGAAAATCTTAGAAAAGTAAAGGATTCAAAGATTGCTAGATCAAGACAAAGAAAGACACACAGTATACAGAGTGTGCTTCTTGCACAACTCAGGCATCCATTGGGGGTCTGGGAATGAATAAGCATAAGAATAAGGGGCTGGAACTGCCATTTATTTCCTTTAGCACAGCTCCTTTTGGGTTGCTCAGTCCCATATCATATAAGAACCATGTGACTTCCCACCCAGACTGGGATAAAGGTTTGTAGATGAGGGAGGAAAATAGTCCCTTGAAGGGCAATAGGCTCCCCTGGCTGTAAATGACTTGCTAGTGTATCTATTTTTGTGACTATCAATATGACAATAATTAAACTATCATAATTGTGAAAAAAAGAAAATATCATCTCTAAAAATTTATTATGTAAAGCCAAAGATAATAAGCATATAAGTGAATAATATTTAAAAACATATATCACAGAAGGATTTTCTTCTTCTCTAATAAATTGCTGAAAGGGTAGTTTAGCTCATTAGTGACTACCCAGCTATCCCTGGAGTATTATAGCTAAGTATTATAACACAAATGGATTCCATAATCTGAAATAAATTATTCTGAGTAGTTAAAGGTAACTCCTTACTGCAGATGTTTTATGATATAATGAGGCTTTAACTCTTCTGATTAAACACACTGGGAAATCAACATCATTGAAAAGTACTGGGGTGTCATGAATTATTTTCCAAATTTCCACAATAGCATGAATGTGTATTTGGGTATAGCTGTGGAAAAGGAGGATAATGACAGATGAGCAAGATTTCCCGTGGGACTGCAATGTCTATAGAACAACTCACAAGACAACAGAATAAAACTATGTGGGATGGAACACTGTCTTGCCTAAACGTAGGACATGAGAACCCATATGGATTTTGCCATCTTTGACTTCTAGGGGCCAAGAATTGTCGAGGGACACATGCGCCAAAATCAAAGGCCTTGGGCAGGGTGGGTACTATGCCACCTTCTATTTTTTTCTTAGACCTCCTGTATCTTATCCTATATTTATACTAGCCTCTAGGCTGTATCAGACATGCCCTTACTGCTTTTCATAAATCAACTTTCACAATAAGCCCATGATATAAGTTTTCTTATTTTCTCATTTTACAAAATGGAGAAACTTAGTAACAAATAAATGAAGTTCCCTAGAATTATACACAATAAGTCTTAGAGTTGCAGCTCTGTTGGAACAAAATTTCTTTGATATCTCTTATTTGCAAAAAAAAAAAAAAATTTATGTTTTTCTTATTTTTGATTATTTCATTTTTACTTCAAGTTTCCTTTTGGACCCAGGTACTAAAATACCCCTTAATTATTCTGGCCAGAAAAGCCAATTACATTTCATAGATCACACAAGGAAGGTTGTCTTCAGAGTTCCGTGATTATATTATGACTCAACAAAAAAAGACATGTCAATCAACTAAACATTTCTTGGGTACAGGATGAAGAAGAATGATAGTACACATAGCAAAATTCTATAATAAAATACAGTCTCACTCTCCTCAGCGCGTGCACTGACTGCCGTAGGACCCCTGGCTACTTTCTCTTCTCCTTGCTATTTGTGCTTGCTCTATAGGTGGCATCCATTGTTAATACCACAGGAAACCACAGTGCAGTTCAATAGAATGGACAAAGACATTTTTTAGGGTTTAGAGTGATCTGTTCTAGGAATAAATACTTTCTTTTAGCTAGTACTTTAAGAAACTCTCAACACCTGTGTCTGAATAATGTGTATAAAATCTCCCTCATGGTGTCATTACAATGAGATAATAATATCTGTTAAAGAGTCAGGTAATAAATATTTTAGGCTTTCTGGGCCATAGTTTCGTATCTGAACTGAAATAAGGGAATATGGAAAATGCCCCAAACAGTAATTTCTTCAATGTTCGGAGATTATTTGACTTTCATTTTAGTATTGGACATTAAAGCTCAAGTTACTTATTTGAAATCCAGGCATTCCTACATAAATGCTAAAATAAATTAATGTTGATAATTAATTCCTTCACAGAGATGAGTATGCCAAGCACAGATAATAGGAATAAAAGATCACAGGGGGAGCAAAGAACCCATGCTTTCATCCTCATTTCACAGGTTAAGGAATTCAGAGAAAGCTAATGGGTGGAACTGAGTGGGCCAGAAGGTCTGGAACCCTTTGGCAGTGAGGGGCATTCTCTCTAATCTCCATTTCCTAAGGGGCAAGGCAGTGGAAAGGCCTTTAATCTGCATTACACTTGCATCCTTTGGAAGAGGTCACTTCTCTCTGTTGTCTAACATCAGAGTAAGAAATCTCCCAATGACAGATGGGCTTCTACTGCCTGTCCTACCAGACTGTCACATCCCATGTTCATTCATACCAAGAAGCTTTAGGCCAATTGCCCCACACTTGAATTCCAGCTCTGCTGATGTAGGTATGTTCTTGAGCTTGCTACTTTGTTTCTAATTATAATCATACCATTGTCCAATCTAAGAAATATGAACAATGCTTACTTCTCAAGGCAATTGGTATAAACAGCAATATACTCTAAGCTGTGCTACTGTAACAGATTGGCTGAGGCTGCATACTTCATAAAGAACAGTAATATATCCCTTACATTTCTGGAGACCAGTTTATCCAAAATAGAATTGCCAGTAGTTCACTATGTGCTGAGCACTGCTTTCTTCTTCCAAGATGCTGTCCTGAATATTTAATCACCTAGAGTCCCATATAACTCAAGAACAAAGGAGATCGTATCGTCTGCGAAGCCCCTTCATAATGGTACCTAATTCCATTCACAAGGAAGGAGCACAGATGCCTTGATCATTTCTTAACAGCTTCATAGCTCACCACTACCACATTAGCAAAACCTGAATTTTAGATAAGACACAGTCAAACCTTAGCAAACAAGGAACATAAGCACTTACCTCTGGGCCTAGCATGTAGGAAATGCTCAATAAATTCAAATTTACTTCCACTTCCTAGATAAACCTCCAAAGGTTTATAAGGCCTCAGAATCAGAGAAAGCCGTTACACAAAAATGCGAACAAATCATTTGCAGCTTAAATTTCCTTTTAAACGATTGTCAAGTGTTTCTTACTCTATTACTAATATCATTACTGAAATAAAACTTGTCCCTTTAATGTGTTACATTGAGCAAAGACAGAACTGCTGCCCTGGAGGAGAAAAAGGGAGACATTGACAATAGTTGATAAAAGAGGAACGCTGAGATGATACTTAGCAGCTTTGTCCTCGCCAATAAATAAGAGCTATTTTGTCTGGTTCCTCAATTCTAATCTTATATTTCTCACCATTTTCATTGCATTCCCAGAGGGGAGCTGTCCCATTGTTGACACTTAATAATGCCAAACAATAATGGAGGGCTTATTAGGCCAGAGGATGCTAGGAGAAGTACTGGGTGTTGGTGGCTGCCTCTGGGTAAGGTCCCATTTAAAGCATGTTAGAGAGAGGAGGCTCTGTGCTATTTGTAAAGCTGTCAAGATAAAGAAAAGCCATGGCCCCTTCACCAATTGTAAATGAAAGATAATGAAGACAATGACAGTTTTGCTTTGTGCACAGACTAGGAATGCTGGAATAGGTGGGAGATCTTTAACTTGAGCTTGGCCTCAAAAGAAGGGTAAGATTCTGATCTGCTGAGAAGAAGCAGAGATGTGCTGTCTCAGTACCAAATGAGGGAAATGTGGACCTACTCCAGACACAGTCTGTGATCAGCACAAGTTACTTTTTTTTTTTTTACTTTGAGTTTTGCTTTTCCAACTTAAAATGCTTTTTTGATAGAGGACAACAGACAAAATGTGATTTTTTTTTCTCATTTCTAAAGCTTAAGCTATATTCTTGAATAAAATCTTTTGTGTTCCTTCCATGCAATTCTTTTATGGAAATGGGGGCAAAAACAAAGCCAAATCATTTTTTTGAGCAGATAGCACAATAGTAGGTTAAATTATTTTTATTGTTGTGAATTTTATACATGACTATTGTCTTTGAATTATTTCCATCCCTCCCATCCCCCAACAAACTCTTCCCATGTCCCTCTAGTCTCTCAATTTCTGACTCTATTCTTTGACTACTATATCTACATATCTATACATAGAGATATGCATATACATGCACATTTATACAAATGTATTTATAAATGTGCACTACATATAACACAGTGAGTCTATTTAATGGTACTTATATGTACTGTTTAGTGCTATTTGAAATTAAATTACCTCTCAGGGAGCCAGTTCCTGGAGAAAAATCCATTCAATTCTCCAGGTGGCATGAATATGCCTTGGCCTAACCATAATCCTAATTCCCTCTATAGCCCTTCTGTACTGTCAGAAAGCTTAGGCACTGCCAGCCACTTAGCTGTTATCTGTAATCCTACATCCCCAATGGCAACAAATCACATTGCTCAAAACATTTAGAAGTTACTTGGAAGCCATTATGATTACTTAAGAAAGGTTTCAGGTAAACTGAATTTTGTGTTAAACTCAGTCTTAAGCATTTTAGTAATCTTTCAAGTAATTGGTAATCCACTCTGTACAGCCTGAAGGATACTCAATACCTCCTTGGTAGCTTTGGAAGCTAAGGTTTTAGTCTTGCCATTCATCTCAGCATCCAGTCTCTGCCTCACCTTGCAGAATGAGCTAAGAGTTCAGGAACATGGACAGGCTAACAGCTGGACTCCTAACCTCAAGAAACCAAGAGGGGCTGTAGCATTTAATCTTCTATACTAAATTTATGATATAAATTCATTCTCATAGGACAGATATCTTTCCCTTGAAAGGACAAAAAAAGGAAAGTAATTAGTTATGATTTTTGAAACTCAAAGTATGGCTAATGAAACCCTTTCTATATGTTATAATCTTCCCAAACATGCACAGTTTATTATCTATGCATCTACTCTCAATGGGTGGTAATCACAGGAGGTAGGTATAAATAATATACATATACCAATACCTTGTTTATCTGATTATATATGGGGATATATTATTTTCCAGACAAGTGAAAAGCTAAAAATCTTTAGATTGTTATAATTTTGATTAAAGTTGTACTAAGCCAAACAGTAATTTCTTCAATGTTCGGAGATTATTTGACTTTCATTTTAGTATTGGACATTAAAGCTCAAGTTACTTATTTGAAATCCAGGCATTCCTACATAAATGCTAAAATAAATTAATGTTGATAATTAATTCCTTCACAGAGATGAGTATGCCAAGCACAGATAATAGGAATAAAAGATCACAGGGGGAGCAAAGAACCCATGCTTTCATCCTCATTTCACAGGTTAAGGAATTCAGAGAAAGCTAATGGGTGGAACTGAGTGGGCCAGAAGGTCTGGAACCCTTTGGCAGTGAGGGGCATTCTCTCTAATCTCCATTTCCTAAGGGGCAAGGCAGTGGAAAGGCCTTTAATCTGCATTACACTTGCATCCTTTGGAAGAGGTCACTTCTCTCTGTTGTCTAACATCAGAGTAAGAAATCTCCCAATGACAGATGGGCTTCTACTGCCTGTCCTACCAGACTGTCACATCCCATGTTCATTCATACCAAGAAGCTTTAGGCCAATTGCCCCACACTTGAATTCCAGCTCTGCTGATGTAGGTATGTTCTATGAGCTTGCTACTTTGTTTCTAATTATAATCATACCATTGTCCAATCTAAGAAATATGAACAATGCTTACTTCTCAAGGCAATTGGTATAAACAGCAATATACTCTAAGCTGTGCTACTGTAAATGCCTATACATTTGATCAGGTGTAACGCAACAGCAATGGAAGAACAGGTTTGGATTATGACAAGATGTGTCTCCACTTCCAGCAAAGTCTAGGGAAGAAAGTGAACCTACACACTTGGATTTCATGCAATATTTTGATGAATATAAAGCACAGGTTTCCCCTGCATTCTGAAAAATTCTTACAAACTATTTGTGCATGATAACTTTAGTGTCATCTTGATACTTCTGGGTCAAAAGAGCCTAAATTAGGTAATTTTCTCCATTGGACTGGCCTGTTCGCATGTGTAGGGACATTTTCTAGACTGTTGAGTGATGTAAAAGTGGCCAGCCCACAGTGTGCAGCACTACTCCTGTGCAGGTTGTTCTGTAATGTATAAGAAAGTATGATGAACACTGGTTCAGGGGAGTAAGCCAGTATGGCCTGTGTTTCAGCTCCAGCCTCCTTGTTCTTGCTCTAGCTTCTTACCTGGGCTACCTCGGTAATGAGGGTTCCCTTAAACCTGGGAGATATATGCTGAATAAACCCTTTCCTCCCCACCCCAAGAAAAAAGAATGGTGATGATGGTGATTTGGATATACCACAGAGAAGCAGTAGTGCCCTTCTGTAAGACAACATGTGAAAATCTTAGAAAAGTAAAGGATTCAAAGATTGCTAGATCAAGACAAAGAAAGACACACAGTATACAGAGTGTGCTTCTTGCACAACTCAGGCATCCATTGGGGGTCTGGGAATGAATAAGCATAAGAATAAGGGGCTGGAACTGCCATTTATTTCCTTTAGCACAGCTCCTTTTGGGTTGCTCAGTCCCATATCATATAAGAACCATGTGACTTCCCACCCAGACTGGGATAAAGGTTTGTAGATGAGGGAGGAAAATAGTCCCTTGAAGGGCAATAGGCTTCCCTGGCTGTAAATGACTTGCTAGTGTATCTATTTTTGTGACTATCAATATGACAATAATTAAACTATCATAATTGTGAAAAAAAGAAAATATCATCTCTAAAAATTTATTATGTAAAGCCAAAGATAATAAGCATATAAGTGAATAATATTTAAAAACATATATCACAGAAGGATTTTCTTCTTCTCTAATAAATTGCTGAAAGGGTAGTTTAGCTCATTAGTGACTACCCAGCTATCCCTGGAGTATTATAGCTAAGTATTATAACACAAATGGATTCCATAATCTGAAATAAATTATTCTGAGTAGTTAAAGGTAACTCCTTACTGCAGATGTTTTATGATATAATGAGGCTTTAACTCTTCTGATTAAACACACTGGGAAATCAACATCATTGAAAAGTACTGGGGTGTCATGAATTATTTTCCAAATTTCCACAATAGCATGAATGTGTATTTGGGTATAGCTGTGGAAAAGGAGGATAATGACAGATGAGCAAGATTTCCCGTGGGACTGCAATGTCTATAGAACAACTCACAAGACAACAGAATAAAACTATGTGGGATGGAACACTGTCTTGCCTAAACGTAGGACATGAGAACCCATATGGATTTTGCCATCTTTGACTTCTAGGGGCCAAGAATTGTCGAGGGACACATGCGCCAAAATCAAAGGCCTTGGGCAGGGTGGGTACTATGCCACCTTCTATTTTTTTCTTAGACCTCCTGTATCTTATCCTATATTTATACTAGCCTCTAGGCTGTATCAGACATGCCCTTACTGCTTTTCATAAATCAACTTTCACAATAAGCCCATGATATAAGTTTTCTTATTTTCTCATTTTACAAAATGGAGAAACTTAGTAACAAATAAATGAAGTTCCCTAGAATTATACACAATAAGTCTTAGAGTTGCAGCTCTGTTGGAACAAAATTTCTTTGATATCTCTTATTTGCAAAAAAAAATAATTTATGTTTTTCTTATTTTTGATTATTTCATTTTTACTTCAAGTTTCCTTTTGGACCCAGGTACTAAAATACCCCTTAATTATTCTGGCCAGAAAAGCCAATTACATTTCATAGATCACACAAGGAAGGTTGTCTTCAGAGTTCCGTGATTATATTATGACTCAACAAAAAAAGACATGTCAATCAACTAAACATTTCTTGGGTACAGGATGAAGAAGAATGATAGTACACATAGCAAAATTCTATAATAAAATACAGTCTCACTCTCCTCAGCGCGTGCACTGACTGCCGTAGGACCCCTGGCTGCTTTCTCTTCTCCTTGCTATTTGTGCTTGCTCTATAGGTGGCATCCATTGTTAATACCACAGGAAACCACAGTGCAGTTCAATAGAATGGACAAAGACATTTTTTAGGGTTTAGAGTGATCTGTTCTAGGAATAAATACTTTCTTTTAGCTAGTACTTTAAGAAACTCTCAACACCTGTGTCTGAATAATGTGTATAAAATCTCCCTCATGGTGTCATTACAATGAGATAATAATATCTGTTAAAGAGTCAGGTAATAAATATTTTAGGCTTTCTGGGCCATAGTTTGGTATCTGAACTGAAATAAGGGAATATGGAAAATGCCCCAAACAGTAATTTCTTCAATGTTCGGAGATTATTTGACTTTCATTTTAGTATTGGACATTAAAGCTCAAGTTACTTATTTGAAATCCAGGCATTCCTACATAAATGCTAAAATAAATTAATGTTGATAATTAATTCCTTCACAGAGATGAGTATGCCAAGCACAGATAATAGGAATAAAAGATCACAGGGGGAGCAAAGAACCCATGCTTTCATCCTCATTTCACAGGTTAAGGAATTCAGAGAAAGCTGATGGGTGGAACTGAGTGGGCCAGAAGGTCTGGAACCCTTTGGCAGTGAGGGGCATTCTCTCTACTCTCCATTTCCTAAGGGGCAAGGCAGTGGAAAGGCCTTTAATCTGCATTACACTTGCATCCTTTGGAAGAGGTCACTTCTCTCTGTTGTCTAACATCAGAGTAAGAAATCTCCCAATGACAGATGGGCTTCTACTGCCTGTCCTACCAGACTGTCACATCCCATGTTCATTCATACCAAGAAGCTTTAGGCCAATTGCCCCACACTTGAATTCCAGCTCTGCTGATGTAGGTATGTTCTTGAGCTTGCTACTTTGTTTCTAATTATAATCATACCATTGTCCAATCTAAGAAATATGAACAATGCTTACTTCTCAAGGCAATTGGTATAAACAGCAATATACTCTAAGCTGTGCTACTGTAACAGATTGGCTGAGGCTGCATACTTCATAAAGAACAGTAATATATCCCTTACATTTCTGGAGACCAGTTTATCCAAAATAGAATTGCCAGTAGTTCACTATGTGCTGAGCACTGCTTTCTTCTTCCAAGATGCTGTCCTGAATATTTAATCACCTAGAGTCCCATATAACTCAAGAACAAAGGAGATCGTATCGTCTGAGAAGCCCCTTCATAATGGTACCTAATTCCATTCACAAGGAAGGAGCACAGATGCCTTGATCATTTCTTAACAGCTTCATAGCTCACCACTACCACATTAGCAAAACCTGAATTTTAGATAAGACACAGTCAAACCTTAGCAAACAAGGAACATAAGCACTTACCTCTGGGCCTAGCATGTAGGAAATGCTCAATAAATTCAAATTTACTTCCACTTCCTAGATAAACCTCCAAAGGTTTATAAGGCCTCAGAATCAGAGAAAGCCGTTACACAAAAATGCGAACAAATCATTTGCAGCTTAAATTTCCTTTTAAACGATTGTCAAGTGTTTCTTACTCTATTACTAATATCATTACTGAAATAAAACTTGTCCCTTTAATGTGTTACATTGAGCAAAGACAGAACTGCTGCCCTGGAGGAGAAAAAGGGAGACATTGACAATAGTTGATAAAAGAGGAACGCTGAGATGATACTTAGCAGCTTTGTCCTCGCCAATAAATAAGAGCTATTTTGTCTGGTTCCTCAATTCTAATCTTATATTTCTCACCATTTTCATTGCATTCCCAGAGGGGAGCTGTCCCATTGTTGACACTTAATAATGCCAAACAATAATGGAGGGCTTATTAGGCCAGAGGATGCTAGGAGAAGTACTGGGTGTTGGTGGCTGCCTCTGGGTAAGGTCCCATTTAAAGCATGTTAGAGAGAGGAGGCTCTGTGCTATTTGTAAAGCTGTCAAGATAAAGAAAAGCCATGGCCCCTTCACCAATTGTAAATGAAAGATAATGAAGACAATGACAGTTTTGCTTTGTGCACAGACTAGGAATGCTGGAATAGGTGGGAGATCTTTAACTTGAGCTTGGCCTCAAAAGAAGGGTAAGATTCTGATCTGCTGAGAAGAAGCAGAGATGTGCTGTCTCAGTACCAAATGAGGGAAATGTGGACCTACTCCAGACACAGTCTGTGATCAGCACAAGTTACTTTTTTTTTTTTTACTTTGAGTTTTGCTTTTCCAACTTAAAATGCTTTTTTGATAGAGGACAACAGACAAAATGTGATTTTTTTTTTTCTCATTTCTAAAGCTTAAGCTATATTCTTGAATAAAATCTTTTGTGTTCCTTCCATGCAATTCTTTTATGGAAATGGGGGCAAAAACAAAGCCAAATCATTTTTTTGAGCAGATAGCACAATAGTAGGTTAAATTATTTTTATTGTTGTGAATTTTATACATGACTATTGTCTTTGAATTATTTCCATCCCTCCCATCCCCCAACAAACTCTTCCCATGTCCCTCTAGTCTCTCAATTTCTGACTCTATTCTTTGACTACTATATCTATATATCTATACATAGAGATATGCATATACATGCACATTTATACAAATGTATTTATAAATGTGCACTATATATAACACAGTGAGTCTATTTAATGGTACTTATATGTACTGTTTAGTGCTATTTGAAATTAAATAACCTCTCAGGGAGCCAGTTCCTGGAGAAAAATCCATTCAATTCTCCAGGTGGCATGAATATGCCTTGGCCTAACCATAATCCTAATTCCCTATATAGCCCTTCTGTACTGTCAGAAAGCTTAGGCACTGCCAGCCACTTAGCTGTTATCTGTAATCCTACATCCCCAATGGCAACAAATCACATTGCTCAAAACATTTAGAAGTTACTTGGAAGCCATTATGATTACTTAAGAAAGGTTTCAGGTAAACTGAATTTTGTGTTAAACTCAGTCTTAAGCATTTTAGTAATCTTTCAAGTAATTGGTAATCCACTCTGTACAGCCTGAAGGATACTCAATACCTCCTTGGTAGCTTTGGAAGCTAAGGTTTTAGTCTTGCCATTCATCTCAGCATCCAGTCTCTGCCTCACCTTGCAGAATGAGCTAAGAGTTCAGGAACATGGACAGGCTAACAGCTGGACTCCTAACCTCAAGAAACCAAGAGGGGCTGTAGCATTTAATCTTCTATACTAAATTTATGATATAAATTCATTCTCATAGGACAGATATCTTTCCCTTGAAAGGACAAAAAAAGGAAAGTAATTAGTTATGATTTTTGAAACTCAAAGTATGGCTAATGAAAACCTTTCTATATGTTATAATCTTCCCAAACATGCACAGTTTATTATCTATGCATCTACTCTCAATGGGTGGTAATCACAGGAGGTAGGTATAAATAATATACATATACCAATACCCTGTTTATCTGATTATATATGGGGATATATTATTTTCCAGACAAGTGAAAAGCTAAAAATCTTTAGATTGTTATAATTTTGATTAAAGTTGTACTAAGTGCAATCCCGTTTTGTGAAACAAATAGTGATGACTTCACAAGATTTCATGACAGGTAGGTGGAACCTCTTCATCTCATTCTAGCTATTTAAAATTTGAAAATATACTGGAAAAAATTTTTAAATGATATAGCTGAGATTATTTCAATGCAAAAGGAAAAGATCTTGAAATTCCCTATGAATATGTGAATCTCATGTTTATTCTCCAATATATTGGAGAAAATGGAGGTGCTGGCAACATATACTAAAGCAATAAGCTAGTAATATTCTCCCAAATCATAGCATTTTATATGTGTGGACAGTAAGTATGCATTTATAACATAAAGGAATTAATTCCAATCTGGTTCTTGGTAATGTTCCAAACACTTTGTTGTTCTGTTACCCATCTTCCCATTCTAAACTAAAGAACTATTACCTAAGTCATTTCCATGGGTAAATATTTCATCTTTGGCACTGAAAACATGCAAAGATGGAAAGTGAAGGAAAATCCACTTGGAATGACATCAGAGTAGTAAGGTTCAGGCTTCCAGATCTGTTTAATTAAAGTGTTTCTATAGGTGGTTTATGTATACTTTACAGATTCCTGAGATGTTGGAGCCATCTTAAATTACTAACTTTTTACATTCATGTAAAGACTTTGATTTACTTTCATAAACACACCAGTCAACTAAAACCTTGGAATTGACTGCATGCTCTTACAAGGGTTCAGTGGATTCAAAGACTCAGGCTGCCACAAGTTTTCATTCCACAAGGATTCTGTCCATTGAAACTCTGAAATTGACTTCAGGTTACCACAAGCATTCAATTCAAGCCAATTAGCTGAAAGAAAATACAATAACAGTGCAATAGCATAGACACAGAACAACTGGGGACATTTGAGAACAGACATTCTTAGACGGTACATTGCCTTCTTGGGCACTGAATACCAAGTTCTTTAAAACAGAGGTCAGAAAGTTGAGTGCTTTAAGTCTCATTAAAGAATGTGATGGTAGGAATAAAGAAAGATGCACTGAAAACACACAGGGACCCTTAGCTCCAGGCACAAAGGATTGTGTAGTTACCTCAACCTGTTAAAATAATTATCAACCATGGGAAAAAAGAGTGTGTATGGAGAGACTTTTTGTGCTAGGTCAATCCAGCTGATGCTTGCAGAGAGCACAGGGTCTAGAAAGCAGCCTAAGAAGAATGCTTGAGCAAGAGCCAGTATTCATTATGCCAAGAGCTCTCTGACATGGCCCTGAGTATCTGGTTGTCATCTCCTCTGGAAGGGAAACTTCCCATGCTCTCTTTCAGGAGATCCTTCCATTACATGTTGCTTTGGGCATCTCTGAACTCCATCCAGGTAGATCCCACAGGAGCCACAAGATCAAGTGACAAGTAAAGAATCTCCTAATAATGCCCTGAAGTGACTTGTGGTCACTTTGAATTAATTATTGGAAAAAAAAAAAGATGCTAGAATAGTTGGCTTCCAATATCCCTATGGTGGCCACCAAGATTTCTTTCCCAGCCCCATCACACTAAGAGAAAATGGCAGAGGGAAAGGGAGGTTCATTGACCAAGAAGCTTCTGATGAACATACCATGTGACTCTAACTAGAGCCCATTTGATTCTTTTTTCTTATACTATTTCCCATCACCCCATTGAGCAATCTATATAAAGCTCTCTTCTCCTTGATAAGTCGAAGTCGACTTGGAGGTTTGAAAAGAGACTTTTGTTAAAGCTTTGAGAGTTTCATACAATGTGTTTTGATCATATTCTTTCCCCCATCACCTCCCAGATCCACCCCTCACCACTCAAATTTTCCCTTGAGGTCAATTTTCATTGCCCAAATACTTGGGTCTGGAAACTGTCCTGGTGTGTGGTGAGTCTACCAGGGGTCATGCCTTTGAAGAAAACTGACTCTCCCCGTACCAGCACCTGTTAAAGGCTAGTAGCTTCTCAGCTTCATGGGACTTCTTGCCCACTCTCCAGTTCCAGGCTGGGATTTTGTCTGGCTTGACCTTGTGTAGATCTTATGCACGCTGTCCCAACTGCTATGAATTCCTGTGTGAAACTGCCCTGCTAGCTGGTAAACATTAGTTCCTTGCAGTCATCCACCACCTCGGTCTCCTACAATCTTTCCAACCCTCTTCCACAATACTCCCTGAACACTGGGAGGACTGTAATATAGATGACCCATTTAGGTCTCAGCACTTCACGGTCTCTCGTTATCTAGAAGCTGATCAGCTGTAGGCCTCAGGTTACAGAAAAAGAAAAAAGAGACCAGCAAGCACTTTAATAAAAGAAAATATTAATCTCAAATTCTCACCAATTAAGAAATGCTTTGATGGCTACTTTTTGGTTAGGATTAGCCACCGTGTACCCTTTTGCTGAAGTTCTTTAAATATTAGATGAAATTACATGAAATATGACATGACTTGATCAACAACGGTTCTAGTTTGTTAACTTTGGCTGAAAAAAAATCATATACTGTCAGTGCATTCTCAGTAATTTTTAAAAATGATACAAATGCAATGCAAATTTGAGTTTCTAAAATTCCAAATTATATCAAGAGAATCCTCTAGCTTTGATTTATATTCAAGGAATGGATGGATACTATGGAAGATGTATGTAATAATCATTTTAATATATTTGAAGTATTAATCTTAATATATTAAATTGTTATATTTTTATATGTGGAGTTTTATATGAGAAGAGTAATCAGTAAAATGTCCTTTCATGAAAAAGAAAAACTTTTGCTGTGAAATAAAGAAGAAAAAACCCATAGGAACAAAGCAGCACCAGAAGCAGAGAAACAAGTCAGTTATCAAATAAGGCTGATCATTTGTCAATTATCAAATAAGGCTATATTTTCATTATAATCAAGAACATATTTAAATTCATATTGCTAACCCCACACACAGAGACTATAAATTAAGCTTTTAATGGATGAGGCCTATGACTCTGCATTTTTATTGAGATCCTCAGATGATATTTATATAGCTGTCAGCCCTGCCTTTTGTACAAACTTGGATAAGCACTGCTTTGGTTTCTGATCCTATACAACCTCCATCAGTCAAATCATCCCTGGTATAATTTAGTTTTCTGGCACCAAGCTGTGTACAACCCTGTCAGACATGAATGCACAAAACTTTAGGAAAAGTCGTTGCCACCCAAACTTTCATCTGGGTAAATCATTTATCATATCCTAGGTTACATCTTTAAAAAGATTATTAGTATTATGGTTACTAATGTAAAGAGAGGGCAGAATCATAACAACGCAGACTTTTTTAGACCATATTTTAAAGGGAAGAAATCTGTCATTGCGGTATCCCTGATCCTCTGACAGCTGGACTCAGTATGACAAGTCTGTGTTTTCTACTCACTGTATCAAAGGTCGGTATATGCACGGATGATTAACTCAAATGAACAAAATATGTTTTGTTAAATCTACATAGTGTATAATTTCCCCTTGCTGGTTTTGTTTCTCTCCTTTAGTATAACCCAGGAAAAGCTGTCTTCTATGACAACTTTTAAATTCTTAAAAAATTTTAAAAAGTTATTGAGTTTTTGTGCATTTTATATAACATCTTAATAAAATGTAGAGCCCCTCCCCCATCTGCATCCTCTATAGCCCTTCCACTGGATTTCATGCATTCTGTTATATATGTTAAATCCTATCTGATCAAGCATTTGCACACAGTGCAAATTCATCTACTGGACAGCTTGTAAAATACTTAAAGGCTACAGGCCTGATGGGATTTATCTTCTTCAATAATCATGCTCCTTATAAACTTCTTTCATGAACTACTATAAAACACTGATTTTCTACCTAGCAATCTTTTCAGCCTGATTATAGGGCTTTCCACGTACTATTGTCTATAGGGATAGTTTGAAATATTGAGTCTCTTCTCTATGTGTTTCTGCTATAATAGTCTATGTTGTGGTCACCCTATAACCCAGAATTCTCAGTGACTTAATACAAAAAATATTTTCTCCTTCACATTATTTATTCAACAAGGCCAGCAAGGGGCTCTACTCTGCATCACCACTGGAGGATGGAGGCTGTAGTAGATATTAACAATTTTGTATCTGCATCGTGTAATATATGAGCCCTTTAGAGTCATTGCAGCTGCATAAGAAAAATAGTATCACACTGTTTTATCTCTGTATTTCCCTCAACTTGCTGGCTGGAGGGAATCGCCTTGCCATATAATGGGAAAAGATCTTAGCTAAATGGAATGAATACTAATTAAGTGAATAAACAATGCTGGTTATTTTTCCTTTCATTTCTTTATTTTTTTTTCAGTTGAAGCATAATGAAAACACCTTCTATACAGATTCCCTAGAAATAAATTGAAGTTTTGACCCAGTCAGGATTTGAGACCATAACTTCAGAGTATTCTTTAATTTGACTCAGCTTCTTTAGGCTGAAGACGTTTGATATTGATAATACTCTAAGTAATCAAGTAGAGATCCTGATAACACCATCTAGGATTTCCAGAATTCCTTTTCTTGTCTTATTTTTCCTAATAGCAGAATTTTATCATTCAGTGATACTCCTGTGGCCTACAAGGAAAGAAACCGTCATGAGGACATCAAAAACAGTGGAGCATGAAGTTATTAAGCCGGTTGAACCGAAAGGACTATGTTACTTTTTATTGAGCATATATACATCTCATACAATGGTTTCCAATCAAACACAGTCTCCTGATGCCCCAATCCCCCAACATGACTCATGCATGCTTCATCCAAGCTAAGCCCTAGCCAGTCAAGCTCTTGAACTCAGATGTCCTTTTATGCAAATTAATTCACTGGAGTCTAGTCAGAATATCTAGACATCTCAGGTAAAACATACTCTTTCTCAACCAGCAGTATTCCATGTCCTCTAGTTCTCAGTCCAGTACCAGTCTCCCTCCCATTTCTCTTGCTCCACACTGAGACCTTATTTGTGTCTCATGCCTGATGCCTACATTGCCACAAGTTCATATATGAAAGCTTACAGTCATCTGTACATGCCTGCTTCCCTACATTCATGCACCAGCCCTGGCTCTTACAATCTTTCTGTCCACTCTTCCACGATGATCCCTGAGCTGTGGGTAGGTGCAGTTCAATATAGGGGTCCTATCCAGGGATACATACTCTAACATAGAGCTAGTACTGTGCCTGTTGCTAAGAAAAATCTTGCTTGGAAACATGGATTTTGTAGTGTTACATCTATATAAACCATATAATATACATATATATTTCATATAGATAATAATATAGATAATATATAGATATAGCATGTTGATATGTGTGTGTGTGGGTGTGTGTGTATAATGTTTAAGATATAATACTTCTTAAAATCCTGCAATGTAAAAGTAGATTTTTAAGTACACATTTTACAACTGATCTCTCTTGTATCTTGAAAATAAATAAAGCAAAATATCTTTCAAAAAGATAGGTAAACACAAATCAGAACTATTAACATTTAACAATGTTGAACACTTTTTAAGATGTTTCTTATCCATCTCTATTTCCTCACTTGTGAAGTCTCTGTTGAGCTCTTTACACCATCTTTTGTGAGCATTTTTTTCTTAGTTCTTTGTTTTTTGAGTATTTTTTTCTTTCTTGGAAGTTAATTTTGTCAGATTGGCGCGGTGAAGGTTTCCTCCCACTCTGTGGGTTTTTTTTTTTTTTTTTTCCTTATTTTTTGACAATTTTTTTTTCAAAGCCAATTTTTATTGAAGCTTTGTGTATTTCATACAAACAAGTCAGCCCATTTCCCTTTTCCTGCCCCCACCCACACCCCACCAGAGCTCATGCATTCTGGAAAACATGTTTTTCATCTTTTTCTCAGTCTCTTTTAAATTTTCCATGCAGAAGTTACTGTTGAGCAGAAGTTCACCATTCAGTCAGTTCTTTTACCCAGTCTTTTGTTGTTGTTGTTCCTTCCAGTCGGCATCACTCCAATATGCATAAAATTGCCACATAATTTTGGCATCTTCAGATTGTGATTTCTTTTTTTTTGGATTGAAAGATGTCATGTTTTGGGAAGGCCCTCCTTGGCAAGCCCAAACAACCATCATCCTGCCCTTGTGCCACAACTGGGTTTTTCCCTTCCATGGCCACCAAATGAGGTTCAGTAAG
The DNA here is from genome assembly GCA_009823505.1 of Rhizomys pruinosus. NCBI lineage: Eukaryota > Metazoa > Chordata > Mammalia > Rodentia > Spalacidae > Rhizomys > Rhizomys pruinosus. Next base: position 75,215 of record VZQC01006094.1, on the reverse strand, counting down.
CACCAACCACATCCTGTCTTTATCCTCCTGTACTAGTCTGTGATACAGCCTGGGTTGTATCACAACAATGGCATTCTATACTCTGAAGAGGCTGAAACGCCAGTAGTAGCTCAATCCACAAGTTGGATGTCTCAGCAGTCTCCATCTGGCTCTGAAGGTTTGGAGGATTCTTGGGAAAACTTGAGTATTCAGTCCATCTGGAAGGTTGAAATTGTGACTGCCGGGCATTGGGCATGCCTTTAATCCTAGCACTTGGGAGGCAAGGCAGGGGATGTCTGTGAGTTCAAGGCGAGCCTGGTCTACAGAGTGAGTTCCAGGACAGTTGGGGCCACAAGGAAGACCCTGTCTCGAAAAAGACCAAAAAAAAAAAAACTGTGTCCATGTCTTTGAAGATGGCAAAAAAAGTGGCAGCCTCCAGGGTAGCTGCACTTGCAGTAAGACAGGAAAACAACTGGTGCTCTTTTTTTTTTTAACTTTTGTCTTTTTACTAAATCTCAAGTTTTATACCTCAAGTACAATTTTTCAGGCCTTCCTAATTGTTTATTTCTGGTTAGACTTTCTTTTTGGACACTTAAGGCCACACTGTTAGCCCAGATTCACCAAGGTTCTGTTTTCTCCAGATCAGTTGATGATGTGGGACTCAGGTGCTTTTTTTATTTTTGGTTGAGGGGGGAGGGAGCCCCTGGCTCCTTTTGGCTTTTCATTAACCAGTTCCATCCACTCAAGGACAAAGTCAGGTCCTGCTAGACCAGGCTTCCCTTTTTGAAGCATGAGAGAGACTTTCTCTTTACAGACTGACACTGGCTGATCCCTTATTAGTGGATCTCCAAGACCTCCCTGCACAGGAAGACTGGTGACCACATTTGTAGGCATTTCAAGACAGGCATAGTTCCCTGGGACTTGGTTGACTTCTGAGGGCAAGGAAAACAGTTAGCCCTTAAGTCCTTCAGACAAATTGGTATGTGCCTTAAGTATGGTTGTTAAGCTCAGAAAGGCTAAGTTACACCAGCCTGATACTTTTAACTACTGTATAATATTTTAGAAAAGGCTTGGACAAAAGCTCAAGCAGCCTTGTATAAGAAATACTAAGAAGCACTCCCATAAGTTAAATACTGTGGTTAGACACGTCATGGCAAACTAGTTTTTTTTCCCTCATTCTTTTGATTTTGGTGCATACAACCCTCCACCCCATTACAAAACGCCTAAGTCTGAAAATAAATGGTAGCTTAATTCTAGAACCGTTAAGGGATTCAACATAAAAGAGCACAATTGTTTCAGATCATGAGGAACAATAACTTAACGTTGCTTAGTTTGTCTTACAACTGGTACGTGTCTAGCATCCAATGATTTTTTCTGGACTGTGATACTTCACTCACCATAATATCTTCTAGTTCCATCCATTTACCTGCAAAGTTCTTGATGTCATCTTCTTTACGGCTGCATAGAACTCCATTGTGTAGATGTACCACATTTTCTCTATCCATTCTTCAGTTGAGGAGCAATTGGGTTTGTTCCACATTTCCGCTGTGGGAGGCTGCATTACACTGGCTGCCATGATCTCGCTTTGTAGGATGAGTCTTTTGGATATATATTCAGGAATGGTATGACTGGGTCATGTCAGACACAAAGCTCCTTTTGTGTCTCTTAAAGATTCTCCACACTGATTTCCATAGTGGTTGTACCAGTTTACATTCCCACAAGCAGTGGATGAGTGCTCCCCTTTCCCTACAACCTCTGTAGCATTTGGTATCATTTGTTTTCTTGATTCTAACCAGTCTTATTGGAGCGAGATGATATCTTAAAGTGGTTTTAATTTACATTTCCTTAATTATTAGTGATGTTGAACACTTTTTAAGATGTTTCTCAGCCATCTCTAATTTCTCACTTGTGAAGTCTCTGTTCAGCTCTTTGCACCATCTTTTGAGTGAGTCATTTGTTTTCTTCTTTGTTTTTTTTTTTTTTTGTTGAGTAGTTTATATATTCTGGAAATTAATGCTTTGTCAGATGTATCAGGGGTGAAGGTTTCCTCCCACTCTGTGGGTTTTCTCTTCATTTCCTTGATTGTTTCTTTTGCTGTACAGAAGCTTTTGAGTTTAATGAGGTTCCACTTGTCAATTGTCAATCTCGCTTCCTGCAGCAGCTGCTGTCTGATTTAGAAAGTCTCTGTGTTAATTAATGATATAAGTCTATATTTTTCTTTTTGCGTCTTGCCTGGTTTTGGTATTAGGGTGATGCTGGCTTCATAGAAGGAATTTGGAATATTTCCCTCTGTTTGTATCCTTCTTAAAAGTTTGATAGTAATGATTGTAATACCACTTTAAATATTTTATAGAATTCTTCTGTGAAAGCATCAGGGCCTGGGCTTTTTTTTAGTTGGGAGGCGATTTTTATTACATGTTCATTTCCTCAATTATCATGGTCTGTTTAAGCTGTCAATCTCTTCTTAGTTAAGCTTTGGTAATCCCAGATTTCAGATATTTCATTCCATTTCCTTAGGTTTTCAAATTTTGTAGAATAGAGGTTTTTGAAAGTTTCATTTATGATTACTGGATCTTTTCTTTATCTGTTGTGAGTTTCCCCTTTCATCACAAATGCTATTGATTTGGAGTTCCTTTCTTTCTTTTGGTTAACCGGGCTAGAGGTTTGTCTATTTTGTTTATCTTTTCAAAGAACAAGCTTTTGGATTCATTGATTTTTTTTTGTATTGTTTTCTTTGTTTCTGTTTCATTGATTTCTTCTCTGATTTTTTGTTATTTCTTCCTGTCTGTTGTGTTTACAGTTCATTTGTTGTTGTCTTTCAAGTGCTTTTAGCTGCAGTGTTATATTGCTTATTTGTTCTCTTTCTGTGAATTCTCAACAAAATACTTACAAACTGTATACAGACCCACATCAAAAAGATCCACCATGATCAAGTTGGATTCATACCAGAGATGCAGAGATGGTTCAACATAGTAAATCATAAATATCATAAAACACATAAAATGGACTTAAAGTCAAAAACACATGATCACCCAATGTTGCAGAAAAAGCTTTGACAAAATCCAGCATTTCTCATCTTAAAGTCCTAGGAGGGAATTGACTGGAGGGAACATTCCTCAATGTAATAAAAGCCATATACAAGAAACCCAGCCAATATCATCCTAAATGGAGAAAAGTTGGAAGCATTCCCCTTAAAGGCAGGAATACACAAAGCTGTCCACTATCCCACTCTCTTCAATAAGTGCTTGAAAGCTGCTAGGGCAATAAGGCAAGAAAGCAAAATTAAAGGAGTACTAATTGGAAAAGAGGAAGTAAAACTATCCATTTTGCAGATGATGATGATAGTTTACATAAGGGATGCTAAAAACTCTACCAGAAAACTCTTAAAAATGATTAAAAGTTTCAATAAAGTGGTGGGATACAAAATAAACCTAGAAAAATCAATAGCCTTCCTTTACACCAACAATAAGCAACTGGAGAAGGAATATAAGGAGGCCTTCCCAATCACAATAGCCTCGGGGGGGGGGGAAACCTAGGAATAAACCTAACCAAAGACACCAAAGATTTTGCAACAAAATTTTTAAAAGGAGATTGAAAATAACATCAAAAGATGGAAAGATCCTCCCATGCTCATGGATTGGAAAATTAATATAGTAAAGATGTCCATTCTACTCAAATTAATATACAGATTCAATGCAATCCCAATCAAAATCCCCATGAGCTTTTTCACAGACTTAGAAAAAATATTGTTAAATTCATATGGAAAAACAAAAGACACTGAATAGCTAAAGCAACCCTGAGTAAAAAGTGCAATACTCGGGAGATTACATTACCAGACTTCAAGCTATATTACAGGGCTATAGTCATAAAGACAGCCTGGTACTGGCAAAAAAGTAGAACCATTGACCAATGGACACAAAATTGAGATCCAAACTTGAGCTCATATAACTTAAGCCACCTCATATTGACAAGGGCCCAAAAACGCTCAATGGAGGAAAGACAGTCTCTTCAGCAAATGGTGTTGGCAAAACCTATCCCATTTGTAGAAGAACAAAATTAAACCCCTACCTCTCACCCTGTAACAAAAATAAACTCCAAGTGGATCGAAGGTCTTAACCTAAAACCTGAAGGCCTGAAGGTGATAGAAGAAAAAGTTGGCAGCAACCTACAAAACATAGGGGTAGGAAAAGACTTTCTAAATCAAACAGCAGCTGCACAGGAAATAAGGACAACAGCTGACAAGTGAGACCTCATCAAACTAAAAAACTTTTGTACAGCTAAAGAAAACAATCAAGGAATGAAGAGAAAACTCACAGAGTGGGAGGAAACCTTCACCACTAATACATTTGACAGAGCATTAACACAAGTAGAAAAACTACTAAAAACAAAGAAGAAAAAACAAATGACCTACTCAAAAAGATGGAGTAAAGAGATGAACAGAGACCACCAGTAAGGAAGTAAAGGTGGCTAAGAAAAATCTTAAAAAAGTGTTCAACATGATTAATAATTAAGGAAATAAAAAATTAAACCACACTAAGGTATAATCTCACTCCATTTAGTCTAGCCAAGATCAAGAAAACAAAACACCAAATGCTGGAGAGGTTGTGGGGAAAGGAAGAAAACTCATCCACTGCTTGTGGAATGTAAACTGGTACAACCACTGTTGGAAGCAGTGTGAAAACCCTTAAAGACTCAAAATGAGCCTACCACTGACAGATACCACTCCTGGGTATATACCCACAAGACACATCCACTCAAAGATACATGCACAGTTGTGTTTATTGCAGCTCTCTTCACAATAGCAAAGAGCTGGAACCAACCGAAATGCCCCTTAACTGATGACTGGATAACAAAAATGTGGTACATCTACACAATGGAGTTCTATGTAGTGGTAAAGAAAGATGACATCATGAGCTTTGCTGGTAATGGATGGAACTCAAAGCCATTATGCTAAGTGAAGTAACACAGGCTCAGAGAAAAAAAAAAAAGGGCGAACGGTTTTCCTCATTTGTGGATGCTAACACCAAATCCCATCGGCAGGCAAACTGAACAACTTTATTATTACTATTTCATTGTATAAAAGCAACTGGCTATTCCAATGTGAATTCTCTTAAGGGCTCTAAATTGTCCTACCCCTTGTATTCACACATTATAATTACCATATATGGAAGGAAGATATATATTCATATTCTAAAAAAAACCAAGATTGGGAAGTTACACATCTTTTTACCTGCATGCAAATTTACTGTTAAAATGTGAATCTCTAAATGTGTTTAGAAACTAACCTATAGTTTATTCTCAGAATTTGTAAATCCTAGCACTCCAGGAGGCAGAGGCAGGCAGATCTTTGTGATTTCAAGGCCAGCCTTATCTACAGAGTGAATTCCAGGTCAGCTGGGGCTACAGGGAGACCCTGTCTTGAAAAGACCAAAAAAAAAAAAAAAGGAATTAACTGTAGTTTATTCTCAGAATGTGTAATTTTGATTTATGTCTGGAGTGTATATATACATATTTTGGAATGATATAAAATTAAAGGGAACAAAAAAGAGAAAGAAAAACCTATTCAAAGAACTGACCAAAACAGTAAAACAGTTGTTGAAATTTTAAAAGACTGAGAAAAAGATGTCAAGTACTGGACTTAACATGTATGACAGAACTCCATGAGCTCTGGTTGGGGGAGGGGGAGGGAGCATAAGCGGTGGCCATGGATATGGGAATGAGTCTAAATTGGATTAAGAAATGTTGTATGAAAGCACCTCAAAAAAAATTAAGGAAAATTTTAAAAATTAAAAAAGCAAATATTAAAAAAAGGAAAGTCTTCTTTGCTTATGTCTTGATAGTTCGCTGCCAACATTTTCCTCTAACACCTTTAGAGATTCGGATTTCACATTGAGGTCTTTGATCCATTTGGGGTGATTTGTGTACGGGAGAGAGGTAGGTGTTTAATGCTATTCTTCTACAATTGGGGATCCAGTTTTGCCTATACCATTTGCTGAAGATGCTGTCTTCCTCCATTGTGTCTTCTAGGCCCCCTTGTCAAATATGAGGTGGCTGAAATTGTATGTGCTCAAGTTTCAATCTACAGTTTTGTTCCATTTGTCTACAGGTCTGTTTTTGTCCCAGTACCAGGCTGTTTCTATGACTATAACCCTGTAGCATAGTTTGAAGTCTGGTATATGGACTTTAAGCATGAAGGGAAGCTCAATTTTGTTGAAGGCTTTTTCTGCGTCAGTTGAGATGATCATGTGGTTTTTGTCTTTCAGTCAATTTATGTGTTTTATGACATTAACAAATTTTCATATATTGAACCGTCCCTGTATCTCTGGTATGAATCCAAGTTGGTCATGATGGACAACCTTTTCAATGCGGTTTGCAAGTATTTTGTTGAGAATTTTTGCATCTATGTTCATAAATGTTATGGGACTATAGTTCTCTTTTTTGGTTGTATCTTTGCCTGGTTTAGTGATACTGGCTTTATAGAAGGAATTTGGGAGATTTCCCTCATCTTGTATCCTTCTGAAAAGTTTAAGTAATAATGGTTGTAAGTCTTCTTTAAATGTTTTATAGAACTCTGCTGTGAAACCATCTGGGCTTGGGCTTTTTTTAGTTGGGAGGTTTCTTACTACAATTTCAATTTCTTCATATATTATGGGTCTATTTAAGCTCTCAATCCATTCTTGGTTAAGCTTTGGTGATTCCAAGCATTTCAGATATTGATCCATTTCTCTTCGGTTTTCAAATTTAGCAGCATATAGGTTTTTGAAGGATTCCCTAATGATCGTCTGGATATTTTTGTTGTCTGAAGTGATATTTCCCCTTTCATTATGAATTATATTGATTTGGAGTTGCTCTTTCTTTCTTTTGGTTAACTGGGCTAGAGGTCTGTCTATCTTGTTTATTCTTTCAAAGAACCAACTTTTGGATTCATAGATTTTTTGTATTGTTTTCTTTGTTTCTTTTTCATTGATTTCTGCTCTGATTTTTGTGATTTTTTTTTCCTGTCTGTTGGATTTAGGGTTCATTTGTTGTTGTCTCTCAAGTGTTTTTAGCTGCAGTGTTAGATCGTTTATTTGTGCTCTTTCTGTTTTTTTACTGTAGGCATCCAGGGCTATAAACTTCCTGCTTAGGACTGTTTTTAAAGTATCCCATAGGTTTTGTTATGTTGTATTGTAATTTTCATTAAATTTCAGGAATGCTTTTATTTCTTTATTTCTTCCTTGACCCATTCAGGAGTGTGTTTTTTAGTCTCCATGTGTTCTTATAGGTTGTAGGGCTTATCCTGATGTTGATATTGAGCTTTATTGCACTGTGGCCTGATATAATGCATGAAATTATTTCAATATTTTTGATTTGTTAAGGTTTTTCCTCTGTCCCAGTATGTGGTCAATTTTGTAGAACATTCCTTGTGGTGCTGAGCAGAAAGTGTATTCTCTGGTGTTTGGATGGAATGTTATGGAGATGTCTGTGAGGTTCATTTGGTGTATTGTATTGTTCAGTTCTGATATCTCTCTGTTTATTTTTTGTCCAGTTGGTCTATCCAAGGGGCTAATTGGGTTGTTGAAGTCCCCCACTATTAGTGTGCTGAGATTAATCTGTGTCTTGAGTTCGTGTGCAGAATTGTGTTTATAAAATTTGGTGCACCAGAGTTTGGTGCATAAATATTTAAGATTGTGAAATCTTCCTGGTTACTTGTTCCTTTGATAAGGATGGAATGGTCTTCTTTATCTCTTCTGATTAATTTTACTCTAAGGTCTATTTTGTTGAGTATTGGAATAGCATCTCCTGATTACTTTTTGGTACCATTTGCTTAGAATATGTTTTTCCATCCTTTCACTCTAAGGTGGTGTCTGTCCTTGAGGGTGAGATGGATTTCTTGTAGGCAGCATATAGATGGATTCTGTTTCCTAATCCTTTCTCCCAGTCTATGTCTTTTGATTAGGGAGTTTAAACCATTAATATTTAAGGTTATTACTGAGAGATGTGTGTTGCTTCCTTTCACCCTTTTTTTTTGCATTCTTGATCTAGTTTTCTATGTATGCTGGTATGCTTTTGTTAGTTTCTTTCTTTAGTTGTTTAGGGATAGTTGCTCCTTTCCTCTGTTCTTTGAATTGCTTCAAGTATTTTCTGAAGTGTTAGTTTTTTGACATGTATTCTTTCATTTTGTTTATGTCATGAAAGATTTTTCTTTCTCCTTCAACTATAATTGACATTTTTTCTGGGTATAATAATCTGGGTTAGCATCTAAAGTCATTTAGTACTGGAAATACTTTGGTCCACATACTTTTGGCTTTCATAGTTTGCACTGAGACATCTGCTGAAATTCTGACGGGTTTCCCCTTATATATAACTTGCTGTTGTTCCCTTGTGGCTTTCAGTATTTTGTCTTTGTTCTGAGCATATGGCATTTTAACTATGAAAAGGCATGGGGAATTTCTTTTCTGGTCTTGTCTATTTGTTGTTCTATGTGCTTCTTGTATTTGTATGGGTTTGTCTTTTTTCAGTTTGGGGAAATTTTCTTCTATTATCTTGTTGAAGATCTGATCAATACCATTGTCTTGGGATTCTTCTCCTTCCTCTATCCCTATGATATGGAAATTTGGTCTTTTCATACTATCCCACATCCCCTGGTTATTCCACTCTTGTGTTTTATTTAAAATTTTCATAATCTTTATTTGAGGATTCTAGTTGCACTGTGTCATCCTGCAGGTCTAATATTCTTTTTTTCCTGCTTCATCCCTTCTGCTTCTGAGGCTTTTTGCTATCCTTTCCTGTTGATTAGATGAATGTTCAATTTCCTTTTTCATTTCATCCTGTGATTACTTCAGTATTTCCACTTCCTTTTGGAGCTTGCCATTCTCTTCTTGTAGCTCCTTGCTTTGCTGGTCAGTTTCTTTTGTAATTTCAGCCTGGGATCTTTACAGTGTTTCCACTTCCTTCATTAGTTTGTCATTCTCTCCCTCTAGTTCTTTCTGGAGTTTGTCATTCTCTCCCTCTAGTTCTTTCTGGAGTTTGTTATTCTTTCCCTGTTGTTCTTTCCAAAGTTTATCATTCTTTCCTTCTAGTTCCTTCCTGAGTTTTTCATTCTCTCCCCTTAGTTCTCTGCTTTGTTCTTTATATTCCTTGATTTCTTTGAATATGTCTACAATTGTTTTTCTAAGGTCTGTGTCTTGGTTTCCTTCCAAGGAGATCTCATTATAGGGATCTTCTATAAGACTGTTAGAGTTTGGTGTGGATTTGTTATGAGCTTTTCCCACTTTGTTATTTTTTCATTGTGTCTTTGGCATGTGGATTTGTTTTTCTTTGTTTATTTGTTTGGATTCTGGTACTAATCTCAGATGTTAATATGGAGTACTGGTTAGTTGGTCACTCACTCTGCTTCCTGCCAGCTTGTTCCTCTACATTGGCTGTGCAGCCTAGAATCACTAACACTATGCCTGCTGGATCATTCTCACCATAGCACACTGCTCCTCTCAGTGGTACCTGATGAGGTAGGTCTCCCGAGGTGTGGGGCTGCAAGGCAGCCACCAAGCTGGTGTCTTGCTAGCTCACCACCTCTCTAGTTCCTGCCAGGTTACAGATATTTTTAGGTTGATTTTGTATCCTGGAACTTTATTAAAGGTATTTATTAAGTCTAAAGGTTTTCTGTCAAATCTATAGTCTTTTAAGTACAGAATTGTGCTGTCTGTGTAACCTCACTTCTTCCTTTATCTGTTTATGTTTCCTTTATACCATGTTCTTGTTTTATTGCTCTGGCTAAGACTGAGTAAAATATTGAATACAGATGGAGACAGTGGATATCCTTATCTCATTCCAGATTTTAGAAGAAATATTTCCAGGTTTTCCCCATTTAGTATGTTGATGGCGAAGAATTTGTCGCATATAGCCTTTACTAATTTGAGGTACCTGCTTTCTATTTTTAATTTATCTAGGATTTTTATCATGAAGATATGTTGAAATTTGTCAAATAACTTTCCTACAGCTATAGATGTATGTAATTTCTGCTGTTAAAATTATTTGGATGCTGCATTACATTTATTTTTTGGTATATGTTTAACCAAACATGCACTCCTAGGGTAAAACCTATTTGGCTGTGATTTATAAGCTTCATGATACATTCTTGAATCCAGTTTCCAGGGATTTTATTGACAATTGGTCTGCAGTTTTCTTTTGTTAATGTGTCTTTACATGGTTTTGCTATCAGGATAATACTAGATTGATGGGATGGACTTGGTAATAGTCCTTCCTTTTCTATCTCATGGAAAAGTTTGAGAAGTATTATTCTATCTCTAAGTATATTCTATCTCATGGAAAAGTTTGAGAGATATTATGACTTTCTTAAAAGGTTGATAGGATTCAGCAGTGAATCCTTCTGGTCCTGTTTTTTTTTTGTGTGTGGAAACTTTTAATTACTACCTCAACTCCATTGCTCATTATGGGTCTGTTTAAGTAAATTTTATCTTTTGTCATTAATTTTACTAGATCATATATGTTTAGCAATGTATTCATTTTACTAGATCATATATGTCATTAATTTTACTAGATCATATATGTTTAGCAATGTATTCATTTTACTAGATCATATATGTCATTAATTTTACTAGATAATATATGTTTGGCAATGTATTCATTTTACTAGATCATATATGTTTACTAGATCATATATGTTTACTAGGTCATATATGTAGTGATACATATGTACATATACATATGTAGTGATACATATGTAGATATATGTACTACATATATGTAGTGATACATATATGACCTAGTAAACATATATGATCTATATATGTTTATCATATATGATCATATATGATTTAGCAATGTATTCATTTTACTAAATCATATATGTCATTAATTTTACTAGATCATATATGTTTAGCAATGTATTCATTTTACTAGATCATATATGTCATTAATTTTACTAGATCATATATATTTACTAGATCATATATGTTTAGCAATGTATTCATTTCATCTAGGTTTTCCAGTTTGTTGGAAGTAAATTATCATAGTATACTCTGAAAAATCTGTCTTTTGACTCTTATTTAATTTATATGGGTCTCCTCTCTCTTCCCTTTCATTAGTTTGGTGAGAGTTTTATCAACCTTGTTAATGTTTTCAAAGAACCAATTCTTTATTTGGTTGATTCTGTATCGTGTTCTTTTAGTCTCTATTTAATTTCTGTCCTAAATTTTATTACTTTTTCCATCTAGTAGGTCTGGGATTGGCTTCTTATTGTTTACTGAGAGCCTTAAACTGCATAATTAGCTTGTTTGAGATCTCTGTGACTTCTTTGGGGGGGCAGTATTTTTTGGACAGCATTTCACTGTAGCCTCAGCTAGTCTTAAACTTGCTCTGTAGACCAGGAAAACCTTGATCTCACAGAGATCTGCCTGCCTCTGCCTCCCCAAATCTAGGATTAAAGTCTTTCAACATGATACCAGACCCTCTGACTTTCATGTATATTTTTATTGAATTTTGTGTATTTTGTACATAACATTTTAATTATCTTTATACCTACTTACCCACTGACACCCTCCCATAGACCCCCACTAGATTTCATGTATTCTGTCATTTATACTATATTCAAGTTAAGTTAGTGTCCCCTGATGTCCCTCGGTACAAGTTCATCCACTGGGGTCTAGTCAGCCTATCTAGAGTCACTCACTTATAAATGATAGGCTCTTCTTCACCCAGTAGTAATCAACTGCCCAATTGTTCTTTATCTAAGATTGGGGTCTGCCTCTCATTTCCACAGTTCTATACTGGCTCTTTGTCTGCTTGAGTTTATGTGGGTCTTGTACATGCTCTCTAATCTTTTTATTTGAGCATATATACCTGTGAACTTTCACCTTAAGAGTGCCTTAAGAATGTACTAGAGAAGCTGGCAAACTGTATTTTTATTTTTATTTATTTCCAATGTACATCTTTTAATATCCACATTGATTTCTTCAATGCTCCATTGTTCATTCAGAAATGTACTTCTTGGTCCCTAAGAATTTGTGTAGTTTCTGTAGTCTCACTTTGCTGTGAATTTCTAATTTTATTCCACTGTCTGATAAGATACAAGGAAATACCTTTGTTTTGATTTGATTTTCTTATTCCTTAAATTCCTTTCTTATTCCTTGCTTTAAGGATTAGAGTATCATCTATTTTGGAGAATGTCTATGTGCTGCCGAGAAAAGTACATATTGTCTATCTGTTCGGTTCATTATTTTGTATATAACTATTAAATACTTTGATTTATGATGTAATTTCCCTCAAATTTTTTGCTGATTTTTAGTTTAGAAGATCTAGCTAGATATGAGAATGAGATATTGAAGTCAGCCCCTATTATTGTGTCAGAGAATACATGGTCTTTTATAACTTGTAGTGTTCTTTATGAAATTGTGAGTTCCAATATTAAGTGCATGAATGTTTACAATTTTTATGTTATATGATACATATATAATCATTAATATAAGAAAATTAATCCTTTCCATCTTTATGTGGTGGTTTGAATGAGAAATATCCCACTAATAAAAAAAGAGAAATATCCCCCTTATGTTCAAGTAATTAAATTCTCCATGAATTGAGGGTACTGTTTAGAAAAGATCATGGAACCTTTAGGAAGTATGGCCTACCTTTAATGTTATTAATTTTTGCTTTCTATTTATGACATTTTGACTATGGTGTGTCATGAAGAGCTTTTCTCTGGTCATGTATATTTGGAGATCCTGGTTATAAATTTCTTTATATTAGGGGAATTTTCTGTTATAATTTGACTAACTTATTTGTCTAATTGTTTTGCATTTATCTTAGTTCTTTCTTCTACCTGTGGATTCTGAGGTTTGGTCTCTTAAGTCTATCCTGGACTTCTTATAAATGTTGATCATATTCTTTAAATTTTTTCCCAATGTGTATTTGAGTGTTTTATTTATCCAACTTTGTCCTCCAACCCAGAAATTCATTCTCCTGTGTAATTTTGTCTGTTGAAGATGCTTTCTGATGAGATTTTGTGTTCAATTGATTGTTTCTTCATTTCTTAAATTACTGTTTGGCTCCTTTTTAATAGTATTTTTTATTTCCTTACTAAATTTTTGTTCCTTGAGTATGGCTTTCTCTCACAGCTGAAACATGTTCATTCATTTTAGTGATTGTCTTGCTAAGGGTTTGTAATTACAGGATTTCCTTAATTCATTCACCTATTTACTTGAGACTTATATAAAGTCATTAATCATTTTTTAAAATTTAGGACTCCTTTTTCTCAGAAAGTTAGCAATCTCAATATTTTTAGCTTCTGTTTTAGGGGAATTGATTGGGCACCTGTTGTCTCATATTTGTCTTCCTTTTATATTTTGTGCATCTGTGGGGATGGATGTATCTTCCATTTTAGCTCTTTTTTTCAATGCTGTTTAGTTGTTTGTTTGGGTTGTTTTTTGTTGTTGTTGTTGTTGTTCTGCATAAGTCCTGAAATATATGTCTTTACAAGAACTGTGTTTCCTGTGGCTATTAGTAGGTGAAAGAAAGTCCATTGGGGAATGTAAGCATGTCTTGAGTGAGAACGTGGAGCTGGGAACAACACACACATGCCACTACACACACATCACTATTATCCTATTGCCTGTGCTGTAGAAATTTGTAAATGTCTGAATACATTTTTCCTTTAAAAACCTGAGTATATGTTTGTTTTCTCTCATATGCAGAATCTAGATTTAAACATACATGTGCTCTCTCTCACACACCACACACACACACACACACACACACACACACACACACACACAAGAACCTTCAGGATGTGGAGAAGGACCAGCATGATGAGCAAGAAAGACAGGAAGGGTAAATAAAACACAAGTATGAGGAAAGAACAGTATACATGTATGAAACTACCTTAACAAAATGTTTGGTGTGTTAGGTGGAATAAATGAATAATAAACTAAAGGAGAGTAGAAAATGTAGTTCAGAGGGGTTGATTTGAGACTTAACTTGACAAAATGGCTCCTATTTCTGTGAAAATTTCTTTAATTTCCAATAGCAAAGTTCTGATCCGTTTCTCATACTTTTATGTCCCTAACTGCTGGTACATCCCATTCCTCAGTTGTTGAAAGAATGATCATGTTAACTTCTCTGACACAGTTTAAGATCATTAAGGGAGGAAAACATCCTTCTATTTCCTTCTTTTATATTTTTAAAATTGTTCAGTATACTTGATATGCTGTGACACAGGATACTCCCATGCAAGTGTATGAGAGTAGAAGCTATGTCACCTCCAACCCCTCATACCCTCCCCTTTCTCACTGCTTCTCTTTTTCAATCATCTCATTTGTTTCCTTACCCTGTTTCACTTGTTTCATCAATATATACATATATGGTTTTATGCATCTATATAAAGTCACACATAAGAGAAAACATGCTTGTCTTTCTGAGACTAGCTGAATTCAATTAATACGGTCTACAATTACATTCATTTTCCTGCAAAGAACTGTCTTACTTTCCTTGTTGCTGTAACAAAACACCCAGACAAAAGCAACTTATAGTAGAAAGGGCTGCTTTTGACTCACAGTTCAAGGGCACAGTCCATCAGGATGAAGAAGTCAATGGCAGGAGCTTGAGGCTGCTCATCAAGTTGTATCTATTGTCAGAAAAGAAAAAAAAAAAAAAGAAGGAAGAATGCTTCAGCTAGCTAACTTTCTCTTGTTTATGCTCAGGAAACGACACAACTTATAGAATGCCTTTTCCTACCTCAGTTAAACTAGTCAAGATACTCCCTGACAGGTATATCTAGAGACAGGTATACATGGAGATTTGTCTCCTAGGTTATTTCATTGTTCTTTATGATTGAAAGATAATTCCACTGTGTATATTTGTCATTTCATTGTTGTTGGATGACCAGGTTAGCTCCATAACTTAGCTTTTTTGAATAGCACTACAATAATAATGATGCTCATATATCTCTGGGAGAAGTTGTGTTGGAATCTTTTGAAAAAATACCCAGAACTGTATTAGCGATTGTAGTTTTAATTTTTGGAAGAACCTCTATTATGACTTCCATGGTGGCTGGACTAGTCTACACTCCCATCAGTAGTGTATAAGTGTTTACTATCATTGAAATTATGGTCAACATTTGTTGTTTTGTTTCCTTGATCACTATCCTTCTGTCAGATGGAATTTCAATGTAGTTTAATGTACCGTTCTCTGATGTTATCAAGGCTAAACATTTTAATCATGTACTGACTGGCAATTTTTTGAGAACTGCCTCTTTATTTATTAGCTGATTTATTGATTGCGGTTTGATTTTTATTTAGCTTTCTTAGTTCTTTTGATATTTTAGATATACTGAGAACCATAACTACTATAGATTTTCTCCTGTTATGTAGGCTCTGTCTTCACTCAACTGTTTACTATGCAGAAGCTCTTAAATTACTCGAGTTCCCATTTGTCAAATGTTGGCATTACTTCCTGAGTATCTGGAGTTCTAACAGAAAGTTCTTACCTATGTCTATATCTTGAAGTATTATGTACCCTACAGTTTCTGACTTACATTAAAGTCATTGATTTGGAGCGGACTTTGTTACAGGGAGAAAGATTAGAATTTATTTTCATTTTTCTACATGTGGATATGCAAGTTTTCCAAAACCATTTGTTGAAGAGACTGTCTTTTATCCAATGCATGTTTTTTTGTTTTTTGTTTTTGTTTTTAATTTTATTTATTTATGTGTATGAATGTACTGTCTGCATGTAGGTTTGTGCACCCATGTCGTGCAATGCCTTGGAAGTCAGAAGAGGGTCTCGGATTCCCCTGGAACTGGAGTTCTCCTGGAATTGGAGTTACAGATGGTTCTCAGCCGCCATGTGGGTGCTGGGGATCGAACCCGGGTCCTCTGCAAGAGCAGTTGGTGCTCTTAACCGCTAGGCCATCTCTCCAGCCCCCAATGCATGTTTTATAAAATCCCTGTAAAAATCAGGTGGATGCAGTTGTGTGGGCTTATATTTTGGTCCCTTGATCTGTATCCCTGTTTTTATGCCAGTACCATCTTCTTTTTATGATGAAGGCTCTGTATTGTAACTTGAAATCAAGCAGGGTCGTACTTCCAGCATTATTATTTTTTAATTTTTATTTATTTATTTATTTTTTATGTGTATGAATGTACTATCTGCATGTAGGTTTGTGCACCCCTGTCATGCAATGCCGTGGAAGTCAGAAGAGGGTGTCAGATTCCCTTGGAACTGGAGTTAAAGACGGTTCTCAGCCACCATGTGGCTACTGGGGATCAAACCCGGGTCCTCTGCAAGAGAAATTGGTGCTCTTAACCACTAGGCCATTTCTCCAGCCCCCAGCATTATTCTTTTTTTATTCAAGATTGCTTTGTTTGTCTTTGGTCTTTTGTGTTTCCATATGTATTTAAAGATTTTTTTTCTATTTCTGTGAAGAATAGCATTAGAATTTTTATGGTGATTCCATTATTATGTACGGTCCATAGTTTGATTTTCAGTTTTCAGTGAGTTTATTAAGTATAGAGAAAGCCAAATTAAAGAACAAATAACAAGAGATGATAGATGACAGATAGATGATAGAAGTAAAACTGATAGACTAGATAGATAGATAGATAGATAGATAGATAGATAGATAGATAGATAGATAGATGATAGATAGATAGATATATGATAGAGATAGATAGATAGATAGATAGATAGATAGATAGATAGATAGATAGATAGATAGATAGCAAAACATCATCCAGTCATATACTCAAAATATCTAACAGAAATCAATTTAGGAAACTCCTGTAATTCAGTCAGCTGAAGTTCCTGAAAAAGACCCTGGGAGAGAAGAATGTACCCTCAGGTAAGGCTTCTATGAGAAGTAACAAATAATAACAGAAAGGAATCATCATCAATTGAAGAGATTACAAATAAGCAACAGAAGTCAACTGAGAAAGGCTTATAGTGACTGGAGTTTCCAGTAAAGAGTCTCAAGGAAAAGCAGACTATTCTCTTTAGTGAGATTTCCAAGTAAAGGAACAAATAGCAACAGGTAGAGATATCATCAAAACAGGTGTTCACAACACACAGCAGAAACTGCCTAGGAACAGGGAAACCATCAGCTGGAGTTCCCAGTTGTGCTTTCTCTCCATGGATGAACCTCCCATGGCTGAAATTCTTGTCTATATTTCCCTCTGCAGGCACTTTTATATCATGGAATAAACAATCATAACATCCCTTGGAAATGGTTTACCTTATAGCCGTTACTCTTGGGCAATTTTTGTCCCCTCCCCTAACTCCCACCACAGAATTAAAGGGGCCAGCAATCCCCAGTCAAGAGGACTTGGGAGAGATTTTGAAACAAACATGCCTGGGCCTGAAATGGGAGCTGAGGCACCCTCACTTCCAGCTCCTCAGCTCAAACAGTAAATGACAATTTATCAATATACTGTACATTATACATCAGACCATAGGTTGATTTTGGTAGCATAGCCATTTTCACAGTATTAATTATCCCAAGTTCTGCATACAGCTTCCTATTTCCTTCTTATCCCATATGGCTGTCATTGCTAATGCAAACTCGTACCCTATTCAGCAGAGATGCTTGCTAAAATTAAAGATTCAAAAACCAAGTGCTTGGGCTGGAGAGATGGCTTAGCAGTTAAGAGTTCCAACTGCTCTTGCAGAGGACCCAGGTTCGATCCCCAGCACCCACATGGCAGCTGAGAACCGTCTTTAGCTCCAGTTTCAGGGGAATCCAATGTCCTCTTCTGCACTACACGGGTGCACAAACCTACATGCAGACAGTACATTCATACACATAAAAATTTTTTAAAAAGTGCTTGGGGCTGAAGATATCACTCAGAGCGAACAACTACTAGCTGTTCTTGCCAAGGACCTGAGTATATTTCCCACACTCACAAGGTGGCTAACAACCATCTATATATAACTCCAATTCCAGGGGATCCAATGCCCTTTTCTGACCTCTGTGGGCATTGTATGACACAAGTGCTATTATACATGCAGGCAAAACACTCATACACATAAAAGAATACATGTAAAATTTAAATCAGATGCTCTACTTCTTTAGGTCTAAGAACCAGATATCTATAAGTTGTCCAGTATATCCAAAAATCTTTCTAGTTCCAGGAATTTCTGATATTGAGCTACTAGGATATGTTATCCTCTTGCCAGTGTCTATTTGAGAATCATACTGTAAGTGAAGGAAATAGCTTAACAATGAAAGTCAGGAACCAACAATACATGTTGTTTTGTCTTAGACAAACATGTTCTCTACTACCTGAAGTCAAAGAGATGCTGAGAGTTTTTAAGAAGACAGTAGTGAGAATGACTTTTTCAATATGGAAACGCTCTGGACAAATAACTTTTACTTAACCTTGCAACTGAAGAGTTAATCTTAGTTTATTTATAATGTAGGCAAGGTCATAGAACTTTGGACTATTCTTGGGACCTGGGAACACAGCCTTAAGCCCTCGTGCTCCTTCCTTGCCTTTGACCCATAATAATGTATGAATGTGTATGTGGACATTTTACATATCAAGGTGGCAAACAACAAATACTATTCAAAAGCAATGAGATAATCATCCCATTTGTATTGTAAACAAGTTGATAACATCTGTCTGTGGTTTTCTGTGTGCAATTGTAGTTTAATAGGTTCAGAAGGGATATATTCCTCTGATAAGACAGTTTCATTTTCCCTTCCCTATTTCTTGCTGAATATACCGTTTTGGTAAAAAAAAAGGAGTGAGCACTTCTTTGAGAGCACAATTTTGAGAGAATTATGAAGGAATTCAACTTGAGAAATTTCTCATATTAGCTCAAGTTCCTCTTCAAGCATTGCCATAATGGGCCACTGCATCATACCCAGCACAAACAATGGCACAGTAAGATAAATACTTCATATAAAACATCTGGACACCACTGGGAAGATTCATTCTCAAAATAAGGAGATAATACATGAGGCTGAAGAGTAGCCTTGGCAAACCATGAGGTAAGTGTGAATTAAAAGCAGTCAACATGGAAAGTAATGCAGAGAAAATAATATGTTCAGCTAGAAGAAATAATAGAAAGAATTAACTGGATCCGTGGACTAAAGGGAGAAATAAGAGATAAGTAACTGCTGTGTTTCTTGGATGCCTAGATGAGTAGATCTGAGGTTGGATAAATTATTTGAAACAATTGAGTTTCATGACCTAGAATCATGTCGAGGTTATTCTCTATTATTTGAGTAATCTGGGTGCCAGTTTAAATGTGGAAGTTACTGTGTGGATTCTAGTGAACATTGTAGAGTGGTGAGTGCACTGAGTGTGAAAGGTACTAATGTCAGGTGCCAGTAGGGACAAATAATTGAATTTTACTGCTTTGGTGTTTGTAAGGGAGGAAGATGTGAAGAAACAGAAATGAAAAGCCAGCAAAAAAAAGACCCAGAAAATCAGAAACTAAGGCTGGTTATCACTGTCAAAATCTGAAATTCTTAAATCCTACAAGACAACAGGGAATTAAAAGTAAGCTTCACCTCTATTAGTCTGTGAAAACTGCATGTGTTCTTTGGTACTTGGGCTCCTTTGCCACCCTGCTTTCTGGCATTTAATCCACTCTCATTGGTCTTTGAAAGATTACCAACATGCTCTGTACAAGCCATCAGAACTTTAATAGCAAAAAATTATTTTTCCTCCTAGATAAAACAAGCATTAATTTCCCACTGCCTAAATGCCACCAAAGAAAAGAAACCATTTAATTATTTGTTTTCTGAAACGTGTTTTTATTGCCTTGCAAAGGTGTATAAGGAATGCATCTAATGCTTAATTGCTTATCTAGGTAATACAATTATTTTTCTGGAGTCTACCAAATATTTATTGTGATTGCCTGAGCCTAGGTTTCAAGCTCATACCACAAAGACTGAAACTAATTGAGCCCAAACCCCAAAGCTATTAACTGATGCAGACTTGTGCTGAAAATACAGGGGCTTTATCAAGCCTTTGACAAAGAGGGGTGCTAATTCATTTTTTCTGTGCTGCTAGAAGAAAGCTGACTGACAGAATGAATTCTTTGTCACATAATTATCTATTTCTGTGTTGACCCATCTGGTCCTCTGAACAGTGTGTTAATGCCATCATAATGTGATCAGGCCAATGTGGTCTTCAAATAGTCAATAGCTAATAAGGTTTCATGCAGATTATTCTTATACAGTACAGCCTTTCATGTGAACACTGTAAACAGACACTAGGTATTAAGAGACTTTCCCAATATTTGCATATATGCACAAGAAATCATAAATTCTTTGATGTCATTTGATAGCATTCATCACACAGAACTACTTAAGTGCAGGCATTCCTGTGTATCCCCTGTCTCTCCATAATACTCATGACAAATTTAAAATTGTCTATAATTTTTTGCCACCTGTTCCCTACTTATACTCAAGCAGCTGTTCTTATTAAAATAAAAATATTAACACAACAAAATTAACTAAGGAAGCCTAAAAGAAGTTAACAATCATGCTTGTTAAGCCAACAAAAAAAGGGAAGGATAGAACAAAATCTTCCAGAATTGAGCATCAAAAAGGCCTTCTTGTCTTCCAGGTTGCTCTTGATTACCATTCTCTACCTCTAGATTAAGAATCTCATCTCTCGAGGCTGGAGAGATAGCCTAGCAGTTAAGAGCACCGACTGCTCTTGCAGAGGACCCTGGTTTGATTCCCAGCACCCACATGGTGGCTAAGAATCATCTGTAACTCCAATTCCAGGAGAACTCCAGTTCCAGGGGAATCTGAGACCCTCTTCTGACCTGCGCAGCATTGCACGACACAGGTGCACAAACCTACATGCAGACAGTACATTCATACACAAACAAAAATAAATAAAAAATAAATTAATTAAAAAAAAAAGAATCCCATCTCTCCACCCTGGCCTTACTCTACAGTTCATAGTGACTGCTCTTTCCAAAGTACAGGCCTTGTCATATCACTTCCCTACATAAATTTCTTTAATCTTTGTAGGCATTCTTTTGGCAGAAGCACTTAAAGAGAGTCAGCAAGCAGCCTCCAAACCTCGACCCCTGCTGTTATCCTGCAAAACCTGTGAGGCCTGGATGCTGGACTGTCTTTGATCCCTCAGGGAAAAGCTTTGATCTGGAGCAAATGGCCTGGGGTTCTGCTTGTCCCAACTGCCTGCCCCAGCCCCCAATTGTGTTTGTGTCCCAGCCCATGCAAGGATCTGTATAAAAAGCCTTGAGTTACAACATTAAAATTGAGTTTCTTCCCAGACCGTGAGTCTGTTTCTTTTTCTCTGTGGGTACTTCTCACTGCCCCGCCACCTTTGCTGGGGCTTAAGCCTACGAACTGTCAGCCTACTGGCCTGGGACAATTCCAAGACATGCAGCTTCCCAGAGCTGTGACCCCTAGTCCAGGGAGGAAGAACATCTGGATTGCAGCACACACATAATGACCATTTAAAGGACCACCGGATGATTATATTTTAGACAACAAATCATTTCTTGTTAACTATGGTATAAAGTTCTAATTTCATAGAAAGGCATTAGTCATCAATTTGTGTGCTATCTGTACTTTATTTATCTATTAGTAAACTCCCTATACAATCAAAACTCTACCCAGGCTGAAACATTCTTCAATCCCAAAGAAGTCTAAGCTCTACTGTGTCTGAGTCTTATCATGACATTCCTTCTAAATCCAGTTCTACAGTTCTTGGGAAATGGTTTGACATTATCAAGCAAAGTTAATTGGATACATAGACTGTGACCCAAATATTTCATTCATAAAACTGTACCAAAGGAAAAATATATGTGATACATCATACACCAAAAGACATATATAAGAAGTGCTCATAGCATCACTATTAATTTTTTTTACTTGAACATCACTATTTCTAAACACCAAATGCTAGACATCATCACTGGGTGAAAAGTTTTTAAGTGAAATTAATCTTACATGGGAAAATTCTTGATTTGGATGGTCCTCAACATTTTTCTCACTTCCCCTCAAAAATAATTTTAATTACTAAGTACCCATTTTTCGGAGAGTGACAAATACATGTTTTATTAACATTTGATGATCTGTGCCATTTTCCTTCATTTTTGCCCAAACAGTATACAATTATGTTTTAATTCATATTTTTATTGAATTTTTGTGCATTTCATACCTCTGCACATAAGCCCCAAGAATCATAGGACAAGAACCTAGGACAGCACTAACTACCTACCTCTTAATTCTTGTTAAGGAAGCTCCTCCATGCAACAGGAGGCCAGGAACTCAAAAGGGCGTGAATGACCAAACTCTGAATATTAGGACTCTACCGAGTGTGGTTCCATAGACAGGTCACCTATATTCAGCTTCACCCACCCAGGGCTCAAAGAACATTGTGGAAGAGAGGGTAGAAAGATTGTAAGAGCCAGGGAGGTGGTGAAAGACCAAAAGAAATAAGCCCTACGAGCTCCTGGGACCCTGTTTATATGAACCTGCAGCATTGGTATCAGTAAGCACAAGATCTATGCAAGCTCAACTAGAGAAAACCCCAGCACAGAACTGCAGAAAAGGGTAGCAGAGCCAAACCATGGCTGAGGAAATATTGGCAGCAGATGGTGGTCAGATAAGGAAGACCTGGCCTTCTTTAGGAAAGGCACTCCAGATAGGCTAACTAGGGCTCAGGGGATGAACTGGCACTGAGTAGTGAACAGGGAGAGTAGTTTGGCACAATGGACTCTAGCACAAATGACAGAATGTGTGAACTGTGGAGGGGGAGAGTCCTGTGTAAGGGTGCCCATAGACGAGTAAGTATAAAGGTGATTAAGACTGATTGAAAAATTATGTATGAAACATATAAAAAATCAATAACAAAAGAACAAGCCCATGTGATAGAGGAGACTGAGGAAGAGCAGTACCACAAGAGACTCTGACATCACTGAAGAATGGACTTCTACTGTTTGTAGTTACTGATTATAGCTGATGGATGATAAAGATCTGCTTAGATGCAGTTTCCATAATGTAGTGGTTATTACAGTCACCTGACTTGTGAAAGGCCCACCTGGAGTTTGCTTGTGAGTTTCTATTACCATTATGTTATAGTCCTGGACATGAGGTGCTGGGTAGAAAGTATATTCTCTGTTGTTTAGGGGGAATATTCTGTAGATGACCATGAGGTCCATTTGTTGTATTGTATTGTTTACTTCCAATGTCTCTCTGTTTATTTTGTCTAGTTGATCTAGCTAAGGGGCACAGTGGGTATTGAAGTCCCCCACTATTAGTGTGTTGGGGTTAATCTGTGTCTTGAGGTCCTGCAGAATTGTGTTTATAAAGTTCAGTGCACCTGAGTTTGGTGCATAAACATTTAGGATTATGAAGTCTTCCTGGTAAGTTGTTCCTTTGATAAGGATGTAGTTGCCCTCTTTATTTCTTCTGATTGACTTTACTCTGAGGTCTATTTTGTCTGATATTAGAATGGCAACTCCTGCTTGCTTTTTGGTATCATTTGCTTGGAATATTTTTTTAAAGCCTTTCACTTTGAATTGGTGTCTATCCTTGAGGGTGAGATGGGTTTCTTATAGGCAACATATAGATAGATTCTGTTTCCTAATCCATACTCCAAGCCTATGTCTTTTGATTTGGGCATTTAGCCCATTAATATTTAAGGTTATTATTGAGAGATATGTGTTCCCTTTCACCTTATTTTTGTTTGCATTCTTGGTATAGGTTTGTATTTATGCTGTTATGCTTTTATTAGTTTCTCTCTTTAGTTGCTTGGGGATAGTTGCTCCTTTCCTCTGTTCTTTAGATTGCTCTGAGTATTTTCTGAAGTGTTGGTTTTTTGGCATGTATTATTTTATTTTGTTTATGTCATGAAAGATTTTTCTTTCTCCTTCAACTATAATTGACATTTTGCTGGGTATAGTAATTTGGGTTGGCATCTAAAGTTGTTTAGCACTGGGAATACTTTTGTCCACATTCTTCTGGCTTTCATAGTTTGCACTGAGACATCTGCTGTAATTCTGATGGGTTTCCCTGTATATGTAACTTGTTTTTCTCTCACGGCTTTCAGTATTCTGTCTTTGTTTTGAGCATCTAGCATTTTAACTATGATAAGGAATGGGGAAATTTTTTTCTGGTCTTGTCTATTGTGCTTCTTGGATTTGTATGGGTTTGTGTTTTTCAGTTTGGGGAAATTTTCTTCTATTATCCTGTTGAAGATCTGATCAATACTGTTGTCTTGGGATTGTTCTCCTTCCTCTATTCCTATGATATGGAGATTTGGTCTTTTCATAGTATCCCACATTTCCTGGTTATTCCACTCTTGTGTTTCTTTTTAATTTTTTCATAATCTTTACCTGAGCATTTTAATTGCTCTGTGTTATCCTGCATGTCTGATATTCTATTTTCTGCTTCATCCATTCTGCTTCTGAGGCTTTCTCCCATTCTTTCCTGTTGATTGGATGAATATTCCATTTCCTTTTTCATTTCTTCCTGGTGTATCTATAAAAATACACTTCTTGATGTATCTATAAAAATTTTTTCAGAAAAGTTTAGCAGAAAAGGGAGGGTGTACCTTGAATATGGACATCAGCATTGAAGGTTGAAGGAATGAAATGTCAGACTGGGTAGAAAGGCAAAAGAAGGCTGGCAAAATGGCTCAGTGAGTAAAGGTACTTTCTACCAAGCCTGGTAACCTGAGTTCGATCCCAGGAATCCACATGGTAGAAGGAGAAAACCAACTCCTACAAGTTTTCTCTAACCTCCACCAACACACTGTAATATGGGCTCCCACACACATGCAATACAGAGTCACACACATGCAAAATACATAAATAAATAAATAAATAAATTTTAAATTCATTTAAACTATTTTTATTTATTATTTTAATTGTACTTGTATGAGTGTATTGCCTGTATATATCTAAGTACACCTTTGCCATGTAATGTACATGGAGGTCAGAAGAGGGTCTTGGATCGCCCGTAACTGGAGTTATGGATGGTTGTTAGCTATCAAGTGGGTACTGGGAACCAAACTCAGGTCCTCTGCAAGAGCACCAAATGTTTTTAACCACTGAGCCATCTCTCCACTCTGCCAATTATGAGTTAAGATAAAACTTGGTAAGGACCAGACTTCATCTCTCTCTGCTTCTACAGACACACTGTAACCAACCAACTCATAATTCTGCAGGTACATCTTCTCCACTACATTAGTTTGGACCATCAGACTGTAATTCAAAATAAACTTTTCCTTTCTCAAGTTCCTCTTGCCTGGTATTTGGTAACAGCAAAATCAACACCAAAATCCCTAATACACTCTTTACGATTTGTTTTTTCCCATAGAAACCCAACAACTAAAACAATGAACATCCTTTTCTTCATTCTTGCTCCTCTACCAATAGCAGCTATATATCCTCTTCTTCCACTTCCTGTCTCCAGTTCATCAATCTTGGCTATATTTCTAACATGAACTTTAGAAAGGGGTGCAATATAACACTGGACTGTCAACTGTTGCCTTCCATATATACACTGAACTATAAACCCCCAAATATTTATTCTAGAAGTTTATATGCTTTGCTGAATATAATATAGCCCCAGAAGAAATGTAAAATCATGCTGATGTAAAATTTTGAATCAACAAAGCTACTTTACACAAACTAAAGTCATAATATATTGTTTAATAATGTGGGTTGCAGAGTATACTGAACTTCGAGATATGTTAGATAAGATGTGAAAGGTGGGAATTAGGAAATGAGAATGGACAGAACCCAGAATGGGAAAGGATATTGAACGGCTATAGAGTTTCCCATTCCCCAGGAATAGCAGAATGCTATTCCTGGGGAATGTGTAATCATAGTCCAAAAGGGTATTAGTTCCAAGCATCCCTGATAGTAATGAGGGCCCCATCTGCAAGACGGAAACAATGCCAGGAGTCATCAGGCAAAGGTAATATACGAGGCATATGGGCGGCAGCCTCAGAGTTTTGGGTGGTCCATTTAATTTGGAACATGACCCCTGTCAGTGGCTAGAGCTAAGGAAGACAGCATCCAGCTGCCAAATTACAGGGAATGTCAAGTGGTGAGCATGTTGACAAGACTCCAGTCAATTGGGCTGGAATTCAAGGCAAGCCTCCAGATCCAGCAGGGAAACCAGAGTACCAAGTGGAAATGAGATGAAGCTCATCATAGACTGTCCCACACAGCTTCACCCAGCAGGTTAAGACTGGCTGGACGCACAGCTGCTCACTGCAGGGGAGCCAAGCTTCTGGTCACAGGGCTAGTTCCAGACTTTACTGAGGTTTCTTCAGATCTCACAGCTGACTTATTAAAAATTGGCACAAGGTGTCATAGAACTTAGGTTAGGAGCTCAACACACAGACTTTGTAGCTGATGGAACTACAGAAAACAAAAGAAGGCCCTTTGCTATAAAGAGTTCACTGTTATCTCAGCTGTTAAACTCAATCCTTGTTAGATACAGAGTTGATTGGGAGTTTTGAATTAGCCAATTAACTGTGTTTCTAGACAACTAATTTAACTATGAAACTGCTGGAGTTACTGTTACCCCATCCTTACTGGAAACAAGCAAAATAAAAGGTCTGAATCAGCGACTCCAATGTTCTGCTTCTACAGTGAGAGCTGCAAAGTTCAAACTATGAGCTTCTTTCCAAGAGATGATGAAGACCAGGTGGCAATACTTGACATTTTATTGATGACATCTGTAGAGAAGTTCCCCCTATCCCAAACTATAGCATCTCAAATAACCTGCCGAGAATATTTGTATCCACCATCAGGGTTCATACATTGCAATTCTTCTTATGAGATCTTCCCTGAAAAGCTATTCCTGAAAGCAGAAATACATATTAAGATGTATGCTACCGAAGTATCATAGTTTTTCCTCCCAAATAAGGAATGAGGAAGCAGGAGATAATAGGCCCTGGGGTTTAGGGTAAGAAGTGTTGAAAGGGAATAAAGATGTAGAGAAGTAATACAGAAAGTGCAAGAATTTACCTTAAAAATTGATACTGCTCTGAAATGATGATTAAGACAAAAGAACGGAGTGAGCCAAGCCTAGGCTGTTCCATGATGTTAGTTGGAACACAGCCATCATGGGTCGATGCCTGCTGGAAAATTTTAAAGAACATCTCAGAAGCTCTGACCCATGCTCAGGCATTCTGATCTAAGCTTTCAAACACTCCTCAAACACTTCTATATTAAAACTTCACAGTGAAAATCCAAAAGGGCTAATGTATACTTGCTCTTGACTGCAAATGCTTGCTTCTGCATCTCTTCCCCCTCCTATCTCTATTGTTCTATTTCCTGGATTATTTTCACAACCATTTCACAGCCTCCAAGTCCTCTGGAGCTTAAAAACACATATCATTTCTCCTTCTCTTAACCCCCATCCTCAGCAGCTCTGAATTGCCTGCAGAATTCCTCCCTCGGGTCTTAATACTGTTGGTGAGGACTTTCTCTGGCTGATGCTGACCTTTCTAGCCTCTTCTTCCATTACTGAGTAGCTTGCACCTCACTTTTTGATATTTCCATTCATGGACTGCTGAGTCATATGCTCCAAATTACCCAGACCATCTACAGTAAACTGAGGAACACAAGATAATGAAGACTTGAGGAAGAACATGTAGGAGCAAAGGCTCAGATTGCGGTTTCTCTTCCTTTCTTTGTTTCCATTTTTATTGAAATTTTGAAAATTTCATACAATGTATTCTGATCTAATTTAGACCCTCCCTATCTTCACCCTCTATTATCCATATATATATATATGTGTGTGTGTGTGTGTGTGTGTGACATAAAACCTGTGTCCTCAAATACAGGTGTGGCTTCCATGTCCTGGAGCCTAGTAAGCCTATTTAGTGTCACACCCTTAAAGAAAAGTCTCTCTTCAAGCAGCCACCAAAAGCTTCATCTCTCCTGGTTAGCTTTAATAGCACTAGAAGATATGATGCATGCTACTGAAAGGGAAAAGAAATCATCAACCTTATCCACCTATGAGTTCTACAAGCTACAACAAATGGCTGGAAAAGATGTGCCCACTGATACAATAATGGCAAGAATGTCATGGGAGTAACCCACCACTTCACAAGATCCAGTCCATGCCTAACACTGTTATCAGGCCTAGGAATCTGTGGCTAGACAGGTCACAGGCCATAGAGGGGGCAGCCTAATACTATCATTTACAAAAAAGAGATTTCAGAGTGTTTATCTCTGAGTGTTCATCCATATCAAACATCTGCCTCCCAAGGCTCAAAGATCATTGCAGAAGATGGGGTAGAAAGATTATAAGAGCCAGAGAGGGTGGATGACCAAAAGAAAAAGAGTTTCCCAGACAGTCAAGTTATTCATATGAACCCACAGCAATGGTGACAGCATGCAAAAGTCACATGTAAGCTCAAGCCAGACAGAAGATCAGCATAGATGTGGGGAGGTGGATGGGAGGTCCAAAGCCTTGCTGAGGACCTAATGTCAAGTTCCTTCTTGCTTAGAAAAGATCACCTTCACTGGAAAGAATTGAAAATTCAGAGGCAATAGATTCTTTGGTATTTTTAAGTATTATCAAGCATTCACAGAATACCTAACACCTAGTTAAGCTTGTAATATGATATAATTAAATAATTATGAATACATAATTGTATTCCACATTTGACATTTTCATACTCTTAAACACTATAAGAAAATTGAAAATAAAGTATAAACTATAAAAATTATCTCTAGAGTAATTAGGTGGTCCTTATTGAGAATCAAAAAGATTCACTTAGTAGAAGGGGTTTTGGGGGAGGGCTGTCTCAAAGGACAGATTGAAAGGCTACCTCTAGAAGAAATCCTTAGAGTGATTGTACTGCGCTCTTGACCCTTCACTTTTTGCAAGATGCTTTTGTTTGTTCGAGGGTGACTGAGTAAATATTTCAAGGCTGCATTCACACATATTTACCAAGCTCATAACAGATGAAATCAGACAGGCAATTTTTTTCATTTAAGCAAGAACTCTAACTAGTCCATTTTAAATGCCAACCAACACATTTTTGTCCAGGATGCAAAGGATCAAGAATCAAGACAGCAGTTTATTTATAATGAGAATCAAAAATAAACTCATATGCCTTCTCCCTGGCACATGATCTCCTTACAGGCCTAACAGGGAGCAGATGAGTTTCATTAGAAGAGTGAAATTACATCAATAGTAGTTGGCTGCAAATTTGAATCTTTAATAACATTAGGCTATAGGGCTAGAGAGATGGGTCAGTGGTTAAGAGCACTGGCTGCTCAAGCAGAGGATCCAGGTTCAGTTCCTAGTATCCATATGGTGGCAAACAACCATGCTTAACTCCAGTTCCAGGGGATCTGATGTCCTCCTTTGGCCTCCATGGGCATTGAATGACATGCATGCACTTTCATACATCCAGGCAAAACATGCATACACATAAATTAGAATGAAATAATATTTTAGATTAGAAAATAACAGGCTAAAATTATGTGCTGGTAAGACCACACTCGTGTGTGTGTGTGTGTGTGTGTGTGTGTGTTAGTATATGTGAGGCGGACATCAGGTGTTTTCCTCTATTGTTTTCCACCTCAGTTTTGAGATATGGTCTCTCATTGTACCTGAGCCCCTCTATTTGAGCTAGACTGTTTGGCCAGTGAGATCTAGGGCTTCCTGTCTCTGCCCCCACAGTGCTCAGGTAACAGGCATGAACCACTGCCCATATTTTATGTGCATGTTTAGAATCTAAATTTATCTCTTAGAGCTTGCACAGTAGCACTTTACCTACTGACCAATATCCCAAACCCCTGAACTCACTTTAACAGGTAACTTTATTACAGACACAATCCTTTTATGAGAGAATATATGTGATAATTTTATCATTTCTACCATTCAAGTAAGAAAAAAAATCCTGGGCTGGAGAGATGGCCTAGCGGTTAAGAGCGCCGACCGCTCTTACAGAGGACCTGGGTTCGATCCCTAGCACCCACATGGCGGCCGAGAACCGTCTGAAACTCCAATTCCAGGAGAACTCCAGTTCCAGGGTAATCTGACACCCTCTTCTGACCTCCGCGGCATTGCACGACACGGGTGCACAAACTTGCATGCAGACAACACATTGATACACATACAGAAATAAATAAATGCCAGGCATGGTGGCACACGCCTTTAATCCTAGCACTTGGGAGGCAGAGGCACACAGATCTCTGTGAGTTCAAGGTCAGCCTGGTCTACGAAGTGAGTTCCAGACAGCCGAGCTAAACAGGGAGCCGTCTCAAAAAGACCAAAAAAAAAAAAAAAAAAAATCTTATTTTTCTCAAGGTCAACTTCTATTTCTGTTTTAATCTTCTATGTAATAATTCTTAATTGGAGATCTTAAATTATTTTCACCATGTCTAAATTCTCAGAAAGCAGAAAAATGGCATTTCAATATATCCTATATACAGATAAAGAATTTATGAAACATTCTGGGAAAAAATGATAAATGTGAAAGGACATGTTAAAGGTCAAAATACAGAAGATCCTTAAAATATTCTT
The DNA here is from genome assembly GCA_009823505.1 of Rhizomys pruinosus. Classification (NCBI taxonomy): domain Eukaryota; kingdom Metazoa; phylum Chordata; class Mammalia; order Rodentia; family Spalacidae; genus Rhizomys; species Rhizomys pruinosus. Next base: position 44,746 of record VZQC01006094.1, on the reverse strand, counting down.
TCTCTCTAGGATAAGACAAATACAAATTTTAATTAAGGAATTAAGATTTATTTAGTTGTGTTAAAAATGATACAAGATACACAGACAGACAAACACCACACACATACACACCACACACACACACACACACACACACACACTGGTAAATGTTTAAGAAATAGCCACTATTCTGCACTCTTTCCATGATCAATCTGTGTTTTCAAACATGGTTCATCAGCATCTCAAAGGGCAATCCAAATTTTCAGACTTCTGGATCCTCCTTCATTCCAAGAGCATCAGATTCACTGGATATGGGCCTAGGATATCATCATTTTAGAAGCTTCCTAGGTTACTCTGAGGGCACTGGCCCATGGACCACTATTTGAGAACCACCCCTCATACCCCACCATAACTTTTTTCCAATTTGCAACTTATTTCAAGCTACTAGGTTTTGGACATATAAAGTTCTGATAAAGTACTAACAAATTGTACTAACAATCATGATTGTGTTTAAAGCTTTCTAGTCTTACCCAACCCAGCCATACCATTCCTAGGCATGTACACAAGACTCACCCCACCGAGTAGATACATGCGATGGCCATGTTTATTTCAGCTTCTTTCCCAATAGCAAGGAGCTGGAAAAAAAACCACAATCCCTCACTGACATATGGATAGAGAAAACGTGGTACATCTACAAACGGAGTTCTATGCGCAGTAAAGAAAGATGACATCATGAGCTTTGCAGGAAAATGGCTGGAGCTGAAGACATGCTGAGTGAAGTAACACAGTCCAGAAACACAACGACAATGGTTCCTTATCTGTGGATGTAGTGCTAATTACCTAGTTGCAAGTATTTTTGTGCATGGCCCCTTGAGCTTTTGTCCAGCAGTTGGGAGTGACACATATGGGAACAAAACACACAACAACAACAAACAAACAACAGAAAGGACTGCATAAAGACTGACTGAAACAGTGACTTCTGCTCAAAACGTCAACTTCAAATGGAGATATTTTGAGAAAGCTGAGAAAGAGATGAAAAGATTTTGGCAGAATACATGAGCTCTGGTGGGTGGGGGTAGGTGGGGGCAGGTTAAGATTTGATAACTTTTATATATATATTATATATATATTTATAATATATATATATATAGCAAAAAAATAAAGCTTTCTAGTCTTTAAGCTGGAGCAGATGAGCAAGCTGAACCAACCTCCCCATTTTTCACCACAATCTTATTGGACTCTGTGCCATTTATATAAACACAGCCTTTGCAGGCAAGAATAAACCTATGTTGTCACAAGGATGTCTTGAGAGATATGGATCTTCACAAAGATGTGCCAGGCTTCTTGGCATCTTAATTAACTTACTTCAGTTCTTAGGGAGAAAAACTCTATGAGAATTATTGAAACAGCAGGAATTTCAGAGAAATTTGTTTCATACTTCTTTACCAGGTCAGATGGCTTACCACTGAGTGCAATACTGTCCATTCCCCTAAGGTGTGAAAGTCAAAGTACAGCTTTGGCTGTGACCTTGGGCTGCCCACACTGGTCCACCTCCTCTGCCTTTCCCCTTGTGGCACATTCTCTGGATTATTCACTTTAGCCCCTAATTGTATGTCTTTATTCATTCATCCTTCATAGAAAGCAATTTTGCAATAATTTCTATCTATCAAGAAGTTTAAAATGATTCATAAACTTGAGTAGGCAGTTCTATTTTTAATTATCTATCATAAGGAAATAATCAGGATTTTTAATGAGCAAAGGACAATTATTGCCACAATTATTTATATAACCTCTGATTATGTAAAAGAATATGTAATGTTTATGTAAAAAAGGTGTTTATTGCGACATTATTTATAACACTTCTGAATTTAGAAACACCTTAAATATTCAAACACTAGTGAGAGGTTATGTAAAAATCTGAACAGTCAGATAGTGGAAAACCGAAGACATTAAAATGTATGTTTTTATATATAAGGTAGAATGGAGAAGTAGTCTCAGTAAAATTTTAGACATAAAAACAGTAATGCAATATAATTTCAGATTTGTTTCTAAAAATTTATGTCCATATTTTGTAGTTGACTTGAAGAACTATGTCCAAAACTGAATAGCCAAGAAGAGAGAATTGGAGTGATTTTATTTTGTTATTTTCTTTCTTTTTCTCAAATTTTCAGTAATTAGTATGCTAATTTTAATTTTTTTTTTTTTTTTTTTGGTCTTTTCGAGACAGGGTCTCCCTGTAGCCCAGCTAGCCTGGAACTCTCTCTGTGAACCAGGCTGGCCTTGACTCACAAAAGATCACCTGCCTCTGCTCCCAAGTGCTAGGATTAAGGCCTGCGCGCCACACGCCTGGCGAAATTTTAATTTTTATTTAAGGAATAAGCAAACATAAGAAAATGAAAACTAAGTGCCCTGTACATTAAACTACCCTTAGCTCACTCTTGGCTCTGATCTTGTGCACTTGTTAGCGTGGGGACTTTTTTTGACTGAATTGAGCATTAATTGTAAAAATTTAGAAGACATTTTGGAATTTATTCTAATCCAAGTTGAATTTTCCTTATTTGTCTCTGTCACAATGACTTAAATTTTGTCTTATCCAATTAAATAATCTTATTTTATTTATAATATATATTGAAATAAAAAATGAAAAAAAAAAAAAAATTAATTTTATTTATTTTCTTTTTTTTTTAATTTATTTTTATGTCTATGAATGTACTGTCTGCATGCAGGTCTGCACACCCGTGTCGAGCAATGCCGCGGAAGTCAGAAGAGGTGTCAGATTCCCTGGAACTGGAGCCAAAGACGGTTCTCAGCCGCCATGTGGGTGCTGGGGATCGAACCCGGGTCCTCTGCAAGAGCAGTCGGTGCTCTTAACCACTGAGCCTGCGATTAAAATTTTTAATGCTCTGTTGTAGTTTCCTATTGCTTGAAACAAAAGGAAAGTTGTAGTGGACAGATGTCCAGTTTCACCAGGCTGAAGTCAAGGTGCCAGCCTGTCTCATGGATCCCGGAAGAATCAGTTCCTTTCCCTTGTAGCTTCTGGTGGCTGCCCGCTTGCCTTATGGCACACACATATCACTGTAGTCTGCCTCCATACTGATGGTTCCTTCTCTCTGTCACTTTACAATAATTAGAAGAGTACTTTTAAGTACTTTTAAGTACTCTTCTAATTATTGTAACGGTACGCATATAATATTGGATAATTTCATGTAAGATTGCATTTATAAGTTCCATGAACATTGATCTAACATATTTGGGACCCATTATTCAGACTACTGTAGGTTGTGTGTGTTGTGTGTGTGTGTGTGTGTGTGTGTGTTGCATACTTGCACACCAGATTCTGTCTTAGGGTGTGAATAATAACTTAAATTATTTTTAATTTATTTTTTATCAAATCTAGACCTGTGTCCCCCATCCCACCCACACGAAGCTCATGCATTCTGCAAACATGCTATTCATCTTTTTCTCAGTCTTTCTCCAAAATTCTGTGGGAGTTGACTGTTTTGAACAGAAGTTCACTGTTTCAGTCAGTTTTTGATTCAGTCCTTTCAGTTGTTGTTGTTATTGTTGTTCCTTTCAGTTGTTGTTGTTGTTGTTGTTGTTGTTGTTTGTTTCTTTCCAATATGCATCCCTCCAATGCTTTGGAAGCTCAAGTGGCCGTGCACAAAATATTACACTAGGTAATTTGGCATTAGCATCACAGATGAGGATACCATTCCTCGTTTGTTTTTCTGGGACTGTGTTACTTCACTCAGCATGATGTCTCTAGCTCCAGCCATTTTCCTTCAAAGTTCATGATGTCGTTTTTTTTTGCTAAAAATTTTTTTTTTTTCATTGTATATGTCAATTTTCTCTATAATCATCATTGATTGTTGAGGGCATTTGGTTTTTTCCACTCTTTGCTATTGATAGAGAGCTGAATATAACCATGGCGTTGATGTTTCTTGCGGTGGGGTGAGTCTTGAGGGACATTCCCTAGGAGTTGTATGCTGTGGGTCCAGTGGTGGCAAGTTCATTCCAAGTCTTTCAGGGTTCTCCACACTGCTTTCCATAGTTAGCCTGTACAAGTTTACACTTCCCCAGCAGTGGATGAGTGTTTCCCCTTTCCCCACAACCTCTCCAGCACTTGGGTTATCATTCTGTTTCTTGATCCATAGCCAGTCTTACTTAGTAAGACGAATCTCTTAAAGTGGTTTTTGATTTGATTTCCCTTTAATGATTAGTGATGGTGAACACTTTACTTAAGCTGTTTCCCAGCCACCTGCTAATTTCCTTCACCTTGTGAAGTCTCTGTTCGCCTCTTTGCTCCATCTATTGAGTGGGTATTTGCTTTCTTTTCTTTGTTTTTTGACGTAGTTTTAATTACTGAAATCAATGCATCTGTTCAAATGTCTACTGGTGAAGGATTGACCTCCACTCTGTGGGATTTCTCTTACTTCTTATTGTTTCTTTGAATGTACAGAAGCTTTTGAGATTAAATGAGTCCCATTGAATGCCTCAAAACCTTAATTTCTGTAGGAGCTTATGCTGTTTAGGAATCCTTTTCCTTACGCACATATGTCTTGTAGTCTGCTGCAACTTTTTTTTCTATTCGGACTTCAGATTTGTGTGTTCAGTTGAGGTTTTTGATCCATCTGGGTTGACTTTTGTACAGGGTG
>VZQC01006094.1:13695-37046 GCA_009823505.1 Rhizomys pruinosus | reverse complement strand
AAAAAAAAAAAAAAAAAAAAAAAAAAAAAAAAAAAAAAAAAAAAAAACATCCATTTGACAATGTCATGCAAAAGAAAAGTATATGAGAGAGGTGTTGCTCCAGAAAAATCTAGAGCCTGTGTATAGTATTAATTAGGACATTAACTGATGTATTTAGAAGGGAATCTGCTGCTTGGAACTGAGGCAGAATCACTAAGTTTTCGAGGTACTGAGTTCAGTGTTTTCCTAATGTTTGCAATATGGAGCTGGAGAAGCAGCATCTTATGTGGCAAGTTTATTTGCAGGGTTACCATTTTAAAAGGATTCTTAATTTTCCCTACGAAAAATAACACTGAAATTGTTAACCTTGTTTCCCACACATCATTTCTTGAAGTGTTCAGGCCATGTAAGGTAGACAGTGGTGGAGAGAACCATTGTGTCTTCCAGAAAGCTATTACAAGCAGCTACATGTATAATATCATGTGGAAACTTTATACAACTAAATAAATACACTGTTTAAGTGGTTTATTTTTCTCCACGGGCAGTTAGGTAAGCATGTTGTTTCAGGTGCACAACTTGGACTCTCTGTAGGTAGAACAATGCTACGCTTGCCCTTGTTAATCAAGGAGGACTTTATGGGAGAAGATGAGTAAGTGGGTAAGAAGCTGAGGGTGTTATGGATACTTTGGTAAGCAGAAAGGAACAATGTACCGTATTTGAAAACAAGGGTAGTAAGCTTTAGTTTTTATTATATGAGGTAAATGGTGGAGGGAAAATACTGCTGCGTAGTTCTTAGATTTAATGTGTTCCATTAAGTTTTGTATTTATCTCATTTACCATATTTGTCTTCAAACAGATAAAAAGCATTTTGGGTGGGATTTTTTGTTATTTCTTTGATATGTTGTATAGAACAAAACAATATGTTAGCATTTGAAATCTCTGGTAGAAAAAAACAAAACAAAAAATTACAGCTTCAAAATAGAAGGTGTTAGCTATTGGGGGCAGAATATTGTTGAGTGGGCTTGAAACCAAGAAGTAGGAAAGAGCTTTGATTATACTTCTAGCTTTGTGGCTCGCAATTAGTGAATGTGTCTTGCGGAAACAAGAGAACTTGGTAAGCTCCCGAGGTCTTGCTGCAGAAAAAGAAGACAGGACCTAAGGCTTCAGGGCAGCTTAGCTGCAGGTGGTTTTCCCCAGTTCTGAGGAAACAGTTTGAGAATGCCATCAGAATGAGCGTCATGCCTTAGAGTCTACTAGGAAGACAGGTTCTTATCAGACCAAAACTGGGATGAAATACTTGCTCTCTGCAAGGACTGACTTCTTTAGTATTTATATAACCTCTAAAATACTTTATTATCTTTATGTATATGAGCGTATTGCCTGCATGTAGGTAGGTGCACCCATGTTGTGCAGTGCCTGAGGAGGTCAGAAGAGGGTGTTGGATCCCCTTGAACTGGAGTTAGGGATGGTTGTTTACCACCACGTGGGTGCTGGGACTTGAACCTGGGTCCTCTGCAAGAGCAGCCAGTGATCTTAACCTCTGAACCATCTCCCCAGCCCAAGTCCTGCGTTCATTTTGTGTTTTTACAGTTATAGGGACTGTGGTGTTGAGTAACTGCATATTTCTTCTTTTTTTTCTTTATTATTATTTTTTTTCGAGACAGGGTCTCCCTGTAGCCCCAGCTGTCCTGGAACTCACTCTGTAGACCAGGCTGGCCTTGAACTCACAAAGATCCACCTGTCTCTGCCTCCCGAGTGCTAGGATTAAAGGCGTGGGCACCACACCCGGCTACCTTTATTATTTCAAATAATGTTGATATTATGCTACTTATTATCAATTATAAGTATTGTTTGCCTCTTCACAATAAATGTAAGCTTGGGCCTGTTATGAAATATGTTTCTTCTATCCTTATAATGTTGTTATATTTTTAGTTAACATTATAAAATATATCTAATATTATGATAATTTTTATTTATTGCAGTGTCAAATGGGACATCATAAATATAATTTTTTTATTTTGATTTTTCTTTTATAACTGTAAGTTCCTCGTCTTTCTTTCCTTCTCTCAGTGTCTTCTGTATAATGTTTTCCCCTCCCTCACAGATGCTCTGTCAAGGTTTTCTCTTGGTCCTTTGTTTCTCCCCTGCCATTGTCCTGATCTAGTCTGGACCTCTGGTCTGCAGGTTGGCTCAGTCAGGCTCAGTAAGGATTAGTTACATGCCTGAATAAATCCTGTACTCCTTTCCTTGCTCTTTACATATAAATTTATTTTCTTTAAAACACTTCTTTCAAAGAACTAATTTAGGAGAGATAAATGTCCTGAATTTGTATAGTTTATAATATCTTGGTACTTTTGCAGTTGACATTTCTGTTGAGTTTTTAAATTTTGCTTAACATTTTAAAATATTTTATTATTTTTATTATGTATACATATATATGTATGTAATATATATACATATATATATATGTATGTAATATATATATTACATATATATAATCAGTGTGTTGCCTGCATGTATTTGAGTGCACCATGTTGTGCAATGCCTGTGTAGGTAAGAAGAGGGTGTTGGATCCCCTGCAACTAGAGTTACAGTTGGTTGTTAGCCACCATGTGGTTGCTGGGAACTGAACCCAGGTCCTCTGCTGAGCTATCTCTCCAGCCCCCATTACCTAACACTTTTGTGTTATTAGGTACAAGACTTAAATTTTCTTGACATATTAGTAATTTTATTAAGAACTGTAACTTTGAAAAAAAAAAAGAAATGTTACTTTGTATTTTTACTAAATGTACTGTTATTTTAAAGACTATGTCAAATAATTCTAATAGGTAGGTCACTTGTAGTTCTATTTCTGTTGTCTGTGTCTTCCTGTAGAGCTGTTTTTCATAGTCCTAGTAATTATTGATGGAATCCTCTTTGTGTAAGAACATCTGGAGGATTCTGAATAAGGAAGTCCTCCTTCCAGAAGGTGCATCCTACCCTCTACCCTCAGGCAGGAGCAGTAAGAAAACACATCATCTCAAACTAATCTTGCATTTAACTTGAGATTGATTTGCAGCCAGTAATATTTGGCTTACTTCTAGATATCTCTTGTTCAAAGTATTGCATTCACAGAACAATCTGGATGGTTTTCTAGTGCTTTTGGTTATAATATCTTCTGAACATTTTTATCATGTACGCATGACAAGAATGTTGAAAACTCCTTGTGATGTTGGGCGTTTGCTTCCCAGCCACTTAGCCATATGCCCTGCAATGAAAGTTTATACTAACACCCAGGAAGCAATTGATACCCATATAAGGGGTATATTAACAGCTACATGAGATTTATGCAACATATTTGGATAATGAGGTTATACCAATCGATGACCAAACTGCGGGTAGAGATTTCTATCTATGGTAATTAAATAGTCCAAATGGAATAGTGTTAGTCTGAAGGAATATTGTGACCAAGCTAAAGATGAATTAGCAACAGTCAGTACTTGGCTTTGGAGAACAGTAGCACATAAAGGTTGTATTTGGGAAGTAATGGGAAATCATGAAAGCTTTTGTGTTGGATAGCATCAGCTACCAATTTGCCATACCTGGAAAGAGGAAGCTTTAACTGAAGCACAGGCTCCATTGGATGGCATGTACCTGTAAGGTTATGGCACGCTCCCCTCGGAATGAAAGGCCACGAGGTCTAAGTTCTTCGGAGCAAATTTTAATTCAGGGTAGCCCGGGCTAGGCTCAGGGGAGAGAGAGAGCCAAGCACAGAATGGCATCTGGCCTGGGAATTTAAGGGATAAGGTGGGAGTGGGATTCATTGAGAGTTGGGGTGGGTGGGAATCTGGAATCTGACTTCCGAAGGGCGAGCGAAGCGGAAGATTCCTGAGTAATCGGTGGTGGCCTGCTTTAGCATAGCCAAAGGCTAGCCTGGTAGAGCCGGTTCTTGGGCAACATGGATCTTAGGTGTCTCTGCATTCCAATGGGCTTCTGGAGCTCACAACCTGACAGTACCCACATCTGTGAGGTATTTTCTTAATTTCCAACCGATGTGGGAGGGCCCAGACCACTTTGGGTAGTGCCACTCAAGAACAACTTGTTCTGGGTTGATTAAGAAGTGTATGAAATACACAAAACTTCAATAAAAAATGAAAAAAGGAAGAAATTAGTCTGAGCACAGGCCAAAGGAGCAAGCCAGTGAGCAGGGGGCCCCCATGGTCTCTGCTTCAGGTCCCCATCCAGGTTCCTGCCCTGGCTTCCCTCAGTGATGAACTATGATTGGGATTTGTAAGCCAAATAAACCCTTTCCTCCCCAAATTGGTTTTGGCCAGAGTGTTTTATTGTTTTATCACAGCAATAGAACAGTAACTAATGCAACATTATAATAGGTGTGTTAAGCTGAGGATGCAGTATTTATGAAGGATTATTTCAGTAAAACTAAAAATGATATTATGCATTGGACAGAAGACAGCCTGTGTAAGTTTGTGGGATATCTGTGCATAAACTCATGCTTGTTTGCATGTGTGTTCTCAGTTTACTCTGGGATGCCCTGTCCTTCTTCCTTAGCATTGAGAATAAAGGCAGACTATCTCACTGGCTAATATTGACATGGACACTGGGGATCAAAACTGCGGTTTTCACACTTGTGTGGCAAATGCTTTACTCATTGAGACATCTCACAGATGTTTTTAAATTCAGTGATAAAAATTACAATATTTGGAGTAGGGGTTAAAAGTCAAGTGGATTGCTGGGCATGGTGGTGCATGCCTTTAATCCCAGCACTTGGAAGGCAGAGGCAGGCGGATCTCTGAGTTCAAGTTCAGCCTGGTCTACCTAGTGAGCTCCAGGCCTGCTGGGACTAAAGAGAGACCCTGTCTCAAAAACACACACAAAAAAGTCAAGTGGATAGTTTGGGTAGTGTTACATCAAGAGAGACTATTTGGGCATAATAGAAAGTCTCAGAACTCAAAGAAAAGTAATAGAATCCATGCTTAATGTTAAAGATAACAAGTATTTCATGTTTTATTAAGACCTGTCCACAGGGTCTTAACAACTGTCTTCAGAAATTTAGTTCTGATTCCCTCATAACTTGCCTCACTGTAGAAGTACCAGTATGCAAGTTCTATGAAGTCAGCTCTAGTTTTTAATTTTAAAAGCTTATTGTTTTCTTGATCTTAGCCAAAAAACAATAATTTTCTTTAATTTTTATTGAATTTTTGCACTTTTCATATCAAATAATATGATGGTATTTAGATCCCCCATTTGTGCCTGCCCTTTCTGTCCCTGCCCAATTTAATCTACTCTATCATAATAAGACCTAAAGAGTCTAATTTGTTTCCCCAAATGTCCTTTATTGTGGGTGGATAAACTGGAGCCTGGTTAGCCTACCAAGAGTCACATGTTTGGAAGAGACTGACTCTCCCCTCCCAACAGCCATGGGTCAACAATAGTTCCTTAGGTAAAAGTGGAGTTTTATTCTTTTTGATGGAAAGATAATCAACCATTTATCATCCTTAGGTATTTCTTATACATATTTACTAAAAGAAAGCATTGCACTACCTTCTATCATTTCTACAACTCTTGTCCCAAACTGTCAAAGCCCAGAAAGCACTGTTACATCTTTAGACACTAGAGTATGGAGGTAATGTTCAGAATGGAGATAAAAGCTATTGTATTAATAGTTCTGTTCTTCTATACTGTTGGCAGGATAGAAACAGATACAGCACAGCTACCAGGGATCATATGAGTCTGAAGATCTATTCCATTCACAATATGGTATTCCTGTACATCATATGGCAAGCTGCAATAAAATGTCCAATTAAGAATCCTTGTGAAAAGACAGTTGTTTTAATGTGAAAACATTATATTGGCTCTATCAAATGTCAAATGTGTAAATATGCCATGCTAAAATGAAGGCACAGACACTGATTTTAGTATTAAGTTAACTTTTATTATTTTGATATAGTTAAAAGTATACCTAATCTGCCTAATTATGCCAAACTAGTCTATAACAAATGGGATGTGCAGTTTGTCCTCTTTCTTGATATCTGGCAACCACGTATGGACAGGCCCTATCTCTTGATCAATGCATTCTTCCCTTTCTACTGACTGCAAGTGGTGAAAAGGGTTGCTCAACAGCTGTTGTGCCAACCCCAGAGACATGTTTCTCTCACTAGTGAAGCCTTAGTACTCACGTTTTGTCAGTACAGTACTTTGGGATGCAAGGTGCCTCGTTATGTACATTCAAGCTATTACTACTAATTGTTCAATTAATTTGCAATTGGAGATGGATAAAAATAATGGGTTTGCCTTGTTTATGAAAATGCCCCCTTAAGTACAATTACCCTGCAATATCTGCACAAAGGCGGTCCACATGCATCCTCAGGTAATTGTCACTGGAGAAGGCTGCCATATGCTAATGAATTCTCTGGATCACTGAGAGACAAACAGCCCTGCAAGACTCCTCTTAGACACATTTATATATCAAGCTAACAATAGGCCCTGCTCTTCTCAAGAACTGGAAAGCTCCAAGTGCTACATCATCATTTTCAGCTCATTTGAGTCATTAGCATTTTGCCATTATCATTTATTTCCCTGTTACCACACTCCCCAAGGTAATACATGTGCTGTAACCTCAGGGTACCTGCTGTGTAGACTTCAGAGATAGTCTCCCATACCAAGAATATGTGAAGGTACCGACCACAGCTGTAATGCCAGTAAAAATACCTGGTGGGAGGGAACACGGAATGTGACCAGAGAGGGCAGAACAGTTAGCTCTGTGCTGATATGTTCTCCTCTGTACTGGCCCCGCAACAGAGGCTGACGGACAGCAAAGGAGCATTTGACTCACTACAACTTCCATAAGAATTATTTATTGCCTCCTTACATGGATATAAAATGTTACACTAAACTGATAAGTGTTAAAATTTGTATCTCAGCTCATAACACATAAATCCAATTGAGCTATCTAGGACCAGTAAGAACTAATTAGCTAAAAAACAAAATTAGTATAAATAATAATAAGATTCACCATGTTTTTATCAAGTACTTGAATTATTCAAAGCTGACATCATCTGGTTCTTCTGGTAACATCTAATTATTAAATTGCCCTTTCTCACTATTAGTTTAAGTTCTGATATGTTAGACACTCTCCTAGGCATTCTGTGTATTAAAATCTTATACTGCAGAATCTAAGCTTGTAATTCCTTCACTGTATGGTGCTGCAGTAAAAGTTAAAGATTGCCAGTGAGCCATATTTTGACTGTGATAACTAGGAAATGGTTTGGTAACCTACTCCTTAAGGATTGTCTCCTGAGATACTTTATCTCCTCAGGAAACCAGATTTTCAGTATCACATAATATGACCCCAATAAAGCATTGCTCTATTGTATTTCAGAGTGCTAAATACATTTGAAGCACGTTACTTTTACTAGATTGTAGAATAGAAAAAAACTAAGCTACAAGTCTTCAATCTTTTGAGTATATACTACAGTGTGTGCAAATCTTTTCTGCCTGTCTTGATACATACTCTCTACACCTGGCTTTACAGATATATTTGCCAAGTTTCTCCAAGGAAAGAGAATCAATAGGCTAAAGATATATAGACAGATTTTTTTAAAGGAGTAATTGATTGGCTCACATAATTATAGAAGCTGAGAAATTGCCTAATCTGCCACCTGCAAGCTGGAATGCCTGTGTTATGGTTCAAATCTGAAGTGTTCCCCACAGGTTGGGGTTTTGATCACTTTTTCGCAAGCTACTAGAACTATTTGGGGTGACTGTGGTGCCATTAAGCAGTGGGGCCTACCTGGTAGAAGTAGGTCACTGGTAGCAAACCTTTGGAGGTTATAGGCTGGCCCTTGGTTTCTGCCACATGCTCTGTTTCCTAGTCTGGGGTAATGTGAACACCTTATACCACATTCTCCCACTGCCATGAACTATGCTGTTCTAGCCTGCCTTCCCTGACACAATGAAATAAAACCTTCTGAAACTGTGACCCAAAATAAATCTTTCTACCCTTAAGTTGGTTCTGTCTGGTGTTGTGGTCCAACTGACAGGAAAATAACTAATGCAGCCAGTTCACTACAAGCTTAAATACCTGCAGACCATAGGAGCCAATGGTACAAGTCCCAGGCTGAGTTTAAACAACTGAGAACCAGCAATGTCAGCATTTGAAAAGAGAAGAGGATGAATGTTCCAGGTCAAACAAAAAATGAAAAACTGTGGCTCTTCCACCTTTTTCTTCTGTTTAGGTCCTCAAAATATTGAGAATGACTCCCCACATTGCTGACAATGACAGGCTTTGCAGTCCACTCATTCAAATGCTAATCTCTTCCTTTAAGACACTGGAAATAGACACACCTAGAAATACCTTACCAACTTTCTGTGCATCTCTTGGTCCAGTCAACTCAACATGCAAAATTAACCCTTACAAGTCTACCTCTTCTGATCTAGGCACCAACACCAGCTCCTTAAATCATACTTATTCTCTAAATAACATAATATAGTCACAATCCTCCTTAATAGAGTATAATTCTCCTACATACAATAAAAAATATATTCATTTCTTTCTCATAAAGTCTGTTAGTTCTTGAATGTTTATTCTTCTCCTGATATGCTTCAACTTAAGTACTATAATATGAAATTAATATTAAATGAGCACATCTTCATTTCTGAAAGTTTGAGGTCCTTAGAAGTTCTGATTTTATTGGCTATTGTACATTTTCATTGGCCTCAATCCCTGGGCATAGTAATCATATAAGATCCCCAAAGGGAGCTCCTATACTACAGACATGCACTTTCTTATTTGTATTGTAAAGTTGTCTTGTTTCTCCCTTGACATTTTAGAACACTTACTTCAACCAGGTAACTCCTTTTTCGCTTGTAGACTTAGAGGCAGAAGGAGCCCAGAGTAGCTAGGTGGGGGTTTTAACTCTAAGTCAGTGGAATGATTTTTGTCTTTCCCAGTGGAAACTTTTCCCCTAGATTTAAAGCTTCTATACCAGCAGAGTATAAAGTTGAAGGAATAGGAAGCAACAATTTTGCTACTGAGTCAGTATGGAGAAGGATCCTACTTCTATCTGTCCTTCTGATTACAGTGTCTAGCATAGCATTATATGCATGTCTTTTCTGTATATCGACCAATGTAGTCCAAACCTGACTAGGTAACTGACACTCACTAGGTAAACTAGATAAAAACAAAACATATTCCTGACACCCCCATACATTCTACATAAGACTATCTCAGAATGAGTATCTAGAGTTTGCATTCATTTCCAACATCCCAGGAGAATTTTAAGAATTGTTTATGTTTGAAACAGGTGTCCTGCACAGTGATAAGCACTCTGCAGCTGCTTATTCTCTGTGCATTGTCCAGTCATGAGTTTCTATCTTAATCACCATCTGCTGCATAAGGAAACATCTCTAGTGAGAGCTGAGAGGTGCATTCATCTTATGTATAGAAGTTACATTGAAGATGTGTCACTTAGGGCTAAGGATCTCATAGACACATTCTTTGCATTTGCCAGTTATATAACTCTTGGTAGGTTAACTAGGATCTGGTGGGGATGGACCCACATTGAAAGACATTTGGGGACACAAGTCAGATTCTATAGGCAAATCTTATACATATAATCATATATATGATTACATTAAATTGGTAAGGGAAAGTGAGAAGAGGGGAGGGAAACTAAATACCATCAAATTATATTGTATGAAAATTATAAAAATTCAATAAAATTATTTTAAAAAGAGAATTGTTAATATTGGCACAGGCAGGGCTGGAGAGATGGCCTAGTGGTTAAGAGTGCTGACCGCTCTTACAGAGGACCCGGGGTCGATCCCCAGCACCCATATGGCGGCTGAGAACTGTCTGAAACTCCAATTCCAGGAGAACTCCAGTTCCAGGGGAATCCGAGACCCTCTTCTGACCTCCGCGGCATTGCACGACACGGGTGCACAGACTTGCATGCAGACAGTACATTCAAACACATACAGAAATAAATAAAAAAAATTTTTTTTAAATATTGGCATAGGCACTACCCAACTCTCTTGCTACCACAAGATTACTGATCTGTTTTACAATTGCAGCTATTTCATAAAACTTTAATAGTGTAAAAATTGATAGTTTTATTAATTATAATCATAATCTTTTGGATATGTCTACAAATTTATATTCATAGGATTTTCTGGCCCTGAGACCAGAGGACAAGTTTTTGGAAAACTGAGCTAATTAACTTCTTTCATTCATTTTGGACTCTGCCCCAGTTGTACAAACACAGCTTTTGCAAGCAGGAACAAATACCAATTAGTTATACCAAAATTTTGTGTGTTGTTAATGTGCTCCAAAATTATGCCAGCCTCTTATCATCTTAATTAACCTGTTTCAGTTTTCTTGGAGTATTTTTTAAGAAATGTGAAGAAACCAAAATTGCACAAGAGTCACCTCTGTCATTGGTTTTATTTGACACTGCCGATAACTTGTATTGAGTGAAAGCCAATATTAGTTCCTTGACAAAGCCTAGCCTGGTCATTTGAGTCCTTAACATCCAATTGCCTTATACTCTACAAAAAATAAAGCAAAAATGCATGGGTGTTGGTCACTGCAAATGCTTAAAAATGTGTTCCTTTTATGATACTGAGCTTCTGATTAGCAAGGACTAACCTATACATTTTGAAATACAAAACATAGAGTCATCATAGAGACATCCAAATGATTCATCATAAGAACTAATGTTCATTATTTCCTTAGAGTGTGGTCCTCTTTTATCTACAGTATTACTTTCTGTTGTCTTGGTTACCTGCACTCAAAGAGTATCACCATGGCTCAAGGTTCCTCATTCTGATACATCATTAAGTCAAAAGTACCTAAAACTACATCCCAACTCACATATCATCTACGTTTTGTCATTTCACCATGAAGCACTGTACCTTCTCACAACATCTTAATACTGGACATGGTGGCTCAATTACTTCTAATCCCTTGCCTGAAGAAAATCATATACTTCATATCTTTTAAATATGTTAAGCTCAACTAACATAGGGCTTATTTATTTGGAACAATGATTCTCAGGCTGTGATCTCTGAGAAGGCATCACTTGAAAATGTGTTAGAAATATCGGTTACCAATCTCCATAACCCAGACATTCTGGGGCTGAAGCCTAGCAGTATGCATTAACGAACTCTGCAGGTGAGTTTAATGCACCTGAAGTTAGAGAGCCATTGTCCTAGATAATAACTATTGAGTTTATTTCTATAGTAAGTACTAAATTAAACATTTTGAGGTCAATTTCATTTTAAATGGATATATTCATTGATGCCAAGTAGTAATTTCTATTTGGCCTGATCATTTACTGTCTAATCAATCTGGTCATCAGGTCTACAAAATGGAATTAATCCTACTTAATTTCTAAGAATGGCTCAGACCATCAACCTGCCAAGAGCCAATATGACTGAATAGAAAGCCTTCATAAATCATCCAAATCCTGAAGGAGACGCTAAACTGGATATAAAATTCTTCATTCCCAAATAATGCTGAGGATGGATTTTAAAAGGCAATTGCTGCTCAGTTATGTATCCACTGGAAAAAGTTGGCTCAACAATTGACAAATCTTTCTTTAATTGTTTAGGGAACCTAGAGTTTTCAGAGCTTTGCTTAATCATTCACTCAAATCCACACCTCTTCTCATTTGGTATTCTCAGAGACACAATATAGGTCTCCACAACAATATAACTGACTTCTTTAAAAATTGTATATCCAAACGGCTGCTCTTGCCTTCAACCCTGAAGTTTCAGTACAATAATTAGAGTACTCCTGAATTATTCTTTAAGCAAATCTTTACTAAGCTTCTACACTAAACCTGACACTGTGGTAGGTGCTGAGCTACAGCAGCCATCAAGATAGATACAGTATCAGCCCTGGGAGAGCATGTGTTATTTTTAGTAACACCTTTGTCATTGCACATTTCAGGCAGGCTGAGGCTGCTGACATATTTTGGCGATTAATGGTAAAATTATAATTGTGAAATTATAGTCATCCCTCTTTTAAGTGAAAAAAAGGCCTAAAGTGCAGCCCACTTTGTATCCAGTTATCACATCCTGGTGGATTCAAGAGAGGGATCTCATGGAGAGGGATGCATAGTAAAAGAACAACAGAAAGACTGCATCAGAAAATGGACTGAAATGGTGAATTGGAAAGGGGGGATGGGTGGGAGAGGGACACGGGTGTATATTCGATTAAGGCATATTTAATTGACGTGAGCTCAGCAAGTACCCAGTTTCGCCTAGACACTGTCTACAGGACACATGGTGTTTTAGGACTTAGTAAAAAGTAAACAGTGTATATTAAACAACATTGGTTTACAGAATCTGATAAAAATGGTAATGCATCTGAATTAAATGGAGATATAATTCGCTGTTGCCCACATTTGCTTTAACAAAAATCTGTAAGAGCAAGAACTTTGGGTTGACACATACAAATGTTCTCTATAATTTCTCTGTTGTACAGTTATCACCTTGTAGCATTCTCTTTAAGATGATTTAATGTAAAATTAAAGTTTGCTTCCCAAGTTAATCATATATAGTCACCCAAAACAACATGGGTGAATTTGATGAAATCTGTGCCTTGACTCCACCCTATAGTCATGTATAATACAACTGTCTTCTGGGAGACTCATACGCTAAGAAAAAAGGGGGGGGATACAGAAAGACATGAAACCTTTTCATCAAACCCTTGCAATTCAATCTTAAAACTAAACAGGGAAAAGATTTGTTGTTCAACAGGACAAAATGTCACCCAACTTAATGGCTGAGAAAGAAAAGATACAGCTTTGCTGAGTAGGATGTACCAAAAAGTGGCAACGAAAGGCTGGCCCGTCTGAACATTTCAAGGAAGAAAAGCCTCAGATTGCCAAACATCAAACCCCTCTGTGGATCCTACATGTACAACTTAGTTATATATGAGTCCTAATGAAACTTTACCTTCTAGGTGCCACAAAGTTTGAATATGAGAGACTTTCTTGCCTTCCCCCCCATAGAACAAGGAGAGAATATGACGATGATGAGGGTGTTCCCCAACTGTAAATTGGAGACAACTATTTTGTAGAGGTAATCTCTTATAAAACCGGTAAAACTGCTTTCTTTAATTGACTACTAGACATGGGAACTGTGGAAGGGATTACTCTCTGTTCAGAACCAATATAATACTAAAGTCCTAGGGCTATGCACTCAGGCAAAATATATTAATACAGGAGCTCTGACATCAGCAATGGATTGTTCTACCAGGTGGATGTGGCCAGGGGATCCAAGGCCCCACAAAAGGTAAGGTCTCCTTGCTCTAGGTTGGGATACCTACAGGAGGAGAAGGCATAAGCCCTGCTGTCGAAGACCTGATGTTAACATGGGAGGGATGTATTGAGACCCACACTGCAAGTGTACAGATGGCCTCTGGAATGCCAGAGAGTGTTACCAAAGGCCACTAAACCAATAAAGCAAAATATGGTTCTCCCTGAGTCAAGCAAGACTCCACCGTCAGCACCAGCTACACCTCACCTGCCTGGAAATACGTGCAGCAGAGGCAGCCATGTGCTGTATATCCCAAATCTAATTGGCTATTTGCTCTCTCCCTTGGAGAAATAACCCATGGCTGATGCCCACAAGCTTACATCCTCTACAGGTTTAGGAGATGTTATAAACCACAGTAAGACCCTGTCATATTTAACAGGGGGGAAATTGTAATTCATGGATTAACATATCCAAACATGTGTCTATGCTAAAATAACCTACCATAAATATTAGTGCTGCTTAAATACCTATATATCTAATTGCTTGTTCTTATTAGTAGGATCGAAGGTTATTCCTGGACAAACTGTCAGCCCATGAAAGGAAACACCCAGAATTGACCAGAGTCCAAGTCAACAGCTCCAGAGAGAGTGGACTGTTTTACCTCTCATCCACCGTGCCCCTTTTCTAAGCCTAGGGAACAAACCTGCGGAAGAGGGGCGTGGTATATGTAAGGGCTGCGGTTGGGGTGAATGGTGAAACTACAGCAATGTACGTCTGGACACTCATTTTGATTAACTTGTATGAACAAACAACATGTCACGCCCACTGGATGGTGGGGTAAGGTGTTTGGGCACAACAGCCTGCAGATAGGTTTTGCATGAAGGATGCTTGTACTCATGGATTATCACTTATAGCTAAAAATGAAAAAAAAAAAAACTGAGAGAAAGATGCAGGACAGTTATGGCAGAATGCATGATCTGGGAGGGGGCGGGGGTGGGGGGGAAGGGAAAGGGAAATAAGCCTGAACTGAATTGGAAAAAATGTATGAAATGCACAAAGCATCAATAAAAACTAATTAAAAAAAAAAGAGAGAGAGAGAGGCCATTCTCCATCCGCCATGTCAATGTAACGGACATGAGCCATGAGGCCTATGTGACCATCAGTGTCATGCTAACCATTAATATGTTCAACTTCTTAGACTGCAACATAATCACAAGGGGTTACTACAAGGACTATCAATACCGTCAAAGAGCCTTCTGCATTTTCATTCATTTCACTCTTACAAAACAGACTCCCCAAAGATGTGTGCTCTTAGTACATTATTTTACAGATGAAAAAAAAATGAGGCAGTAATGACTTCCTGAGGATTACATGATTGGGCTGAAAAAGAGTCAAGCATCTGCTCCAGATAGTTCAGCTCCAAATTCAGTGTTCTTATCCACTAGATACTTTATTCCATTTTAAAAACCATTTTATTTATTATTTTTATTTATTTGCATGAGTATAATGCCTGCATGAAGATAGGTGCATTCTTGTCATGTATTATCCTCAGGGATCAGAAGAGGGCATCAGATCCCTAGAATTATAGATAGTTGTTAGCACCATGTGGATGCTGGGAATCAAACCCGGGTCCTCTGCAAGAGCAGCCAGTGCTCTTAACAAATGATCCACCTCTCCAACCCCATTCCATTTTTTAGTAGGATGATAATTAATAAAATATGGACTTAACACTGAAAATGTTGATATTACTGTATCTACCATTAACCTCATCAAAAATCTCTCCTCACTAAGAGAACCAGTGCAGTAATTCATAGTCTACTGATGCAGGAGAGCTTCGTCCGGCTAGGACTTGGATTTCATTATCCCTAATGTAATGAGGAGTTTTCAGCAGCTTCTGTCCACTAATGACCCCTATTTAACTAATGTTGAACCCTTGTTTCCCTCTATTTACTCATATTTAGACATATGTCTTCTGGTGAGGAAATAAATGTTTCCCATTTTATAAACCAGAGACAACAAACAGAAAGAACTTGTTTCTTGGGAGGCTGACCTTATCATTTATTTCATCTTATTTTGTTTTATTTTTTGCAACAAGGTCTCACCATGTAGCCCTGGTTTGTCTGGTACTCACTATGGAGACCACGCTGGCCTCAAACTCACATAGATACATCTCTCTCCACCTTCCTAGTTCTGTGATTAAAGTATAGAATGTATAGATGAAATTTTATTTAGTTTTTTTGGAATGCTGATCTTATTGATAGCATAGTCAATGAGCAATATGAAAGAACTCTGAGATAAAGAGAAGGCCCCTCCCACATTGATTTCATGAACTGGAGATCATAATGTTAAATGAAATAAGCCAGACACAGGAAGACAAATACTGCATGAGCTCACTCACATACGGAATTCTAAAACGTTTGTCTCATAGAAGTTGAAAGTATAATGGTAGTTATCAGATGTTTGGTAGAGCAAGGAGATGAAGGGATGAAACTGATTGGTCAAGAGATAATAAGCAATGGATAGGAGAACTGTAGGGAGACTATAACGACAGTATATAATAATATACTCTGATTTATGAAAAGATAAAAGCTAGAAGAAATGTTTGTGAATGTTTTCCCCAGTAAGAAATGGTAAATATTTGAGGACATAAATATCGCTACCCTTACCCATTATACAATGTATATATGTATCAAAACATTATAGGCACTAAATAAATATATACAATATTGAATGTCAGTTTAAAAGAATTTTAAGACAACTCATCTCAAAAAAACAAAAACATAAAAATTATGATAATAGTTTTTAGAGGACTTCGGCATTAACATTTAAGAGACCTGACTCTTACTCCAAACCTTTGCATGCACAAATGAACTCAACCCATAGCTCCTCAGCAGTCTTTATCTCTTTTACAAACATGCAGATGATTATAATAATATAAGTACAAGCTCAATAGTATGTGATTTGCATAGCATATTTGAAAAGGACGCTGAATTAGTCTTCATTGACAACATAGATAAAATACAAGCTTGCATCAGAACTTGAGATGGTGAAAATGTAAGTTACTTCCTGTTTTGGCTTAACTCCATCTTCCTTCAACAATAACATCAAGTTTCATAATTGAGTATGCTGCTCTATTTGAATATAATTCAAATGCCAGAGTGTATACATGTGGCTTCTTTTTAATTGTTTCTTTGTTCAG
The DNA here is from genome assembly GCA_009823505.1 of Rhizomys pruinosus. NCBI lineage: Eukaryota > Metazoa > Chordata > Mammalia > Rodentia > Spalacidae > Rhizomys > Rhizomys pruinosus. The sequence continues at coordinate 20,605 of VZQC01006094.1, read as the reverse complement.
TGAGAATACTATTACCTGCTCTATAGTTATGTGAATCAAAGGGAATTCATTCAGTATCAATGACCTTAGAACAGATGGAAGACCACAGAAATCCCCAGACTAGCAGCAGCATTTTACACAAGATGTTTACAAGCAGAGGTTCAGTTCAGTTACTTGTTCAACAATCAAGACTAGAAAATGGCAGACAAGATCATGACCTAAGTTTTCAGACATTTAAAAAGGAGGCATTTATTTCAACTACATGAGAGTGCTCAATCAAATGTACTTAGAGATAATTTGACAATGTAATTTCTCATAAATTCAGAATGTAATTTTAGCTCAGTTTTTTATATAAACTGGATATTCCAGTGAAGTCATAGAAAATGATCTCATTCTCACATTGCTGCCCAACGCCTATAAAGCAGAAGGTAATTTTCATGGGCTACATGTCATTCCACAACAATAGACTTCCTCTTCCTCTCACGTGGAAAGTCAGGAGCATCTCTCCTACCAAATGAAAGGAATGAGCTATTAGGTCCATAAAATTACATATGCTCATGAACAATCAAAGGGCTTAGATTGTAAAATGACCAATTACTCTGACATTGAGGAAAGTCTGGTGCTGGCTTGCCAGTGATAGGACAGAATAGGAATGTGGAACCTCCTTACCAGTACAGACAAGGAACCTGGTAAAACATTTTAAAGAAAGCTAGATGTTGGATTAGAACTAGCGTGAAGGCATAGATACACACTGTATTTGGAATTTCACATAAAATGAGTAGTCAGTCACTTGTGGGCTTTTTCCATAGAATTCCTTGGAAGGGCTTAAGCAAGACATTGAAGGGAATACAAGAGACTGGGGAAAAACCTTAAGAAACAGTGAGAGTTTTGGCAAAAAGAGTGACCACTGCTGTAAGAGTGGCCATAGGTGTGGGACCTGTTCCCCCTCAAAAGTAAAGTGTTCAAGATACTGTGCTGATTAGCTTTTATCATCAACTTGACACAAACATAGGCATGCCTGGGAAGAAGGAATCTCAGCCAAGGAATTACATCCATTAGATTACCCATGGGCATGTGGGAGGGGCATTTTCTTGATGGCTAATGGATGCCCCTGGGTTCTTATGTTGATTTCTTCGATGATATGCTGTGACCTAGAAGCTAAAACAAACCCATTCTTGCCTCAAATTGGTTTTAGTCAGTGTTTTATTACACCAATAGATACAAACCAGAACAATTACAATTACAACAGCAAGGATATCAAACACTGTGGTCCCAGAACACAGTCAAACATCCACAGTGGCTACAGTAAACAAGAGAGTGGGTGAAATGCAGTAATGTACCTCAAATTCATATCAAAGTTCTACCACTTGGCAAGAGTAACCTCACAGAAGAAGGGTCTGCTCCTCAGAATGAGGCTGAACCAGGAGGCTAGAAGGCACAAAAGAGCAACCAACAGCAATTTGCTCTATGAGACTAAAGTGAAAAGGTAAAGCTAAATTTAAGAGTGAGTCACAAACACTGAAGAAAAACCTCCAGCCAACCAGCTTCTACCTTAAATACAAAATAAGAATTAACTGTGTCAGCACCAAAAAGCAAATCCAGTTCAACTACTAATTATATCTAACTTGCCACCATAGTAGCCTAATAGATATACCCAGTCCAGCAATATGTGTTTCTTTTGATTACACAAAATATCTAGCATTCAATCAAAAGTAAGAACTCACACTTGAAAACAGAGGTAGACTTCTCACAGACACAAACAAGAGGAACTCAGAAAATCCAGATTCAGAGAAGAACAAGATATTAGAATTATTTGAAATTAAATTTGAGAGAACAATTATTAGAGGCTAGAGAAAAAGTTCAGTGGTTAAAAGCAGTAGATGCTTTTATAGAGGACCTGGAGAATCCCAGCACCATCCATAATTCAAATTCTAGGGTATCAGATGCCATGTTCTGTCCTCCACAGTCATTGTATGTGCAGGTACACTTACATACAAGCAGAAAACTCAATCACATAAGATAAAAATAAATAATACAAACTCTGGCATGGTGGCACATGCCTTTAACCCAGCACTAGGGAGGCAGAGGCAGGTGGATCTCTGTGAGATTAAGGACAGCCTGGCCTACATAGTGAGTTCCAAGCCAGCTGGGGATACAGGGAGACCCTGTTTCAAAAAAGCCAAAACCTAAAACAAAATAAGAATAGATAAATAAAACAAAAATATTTAAAGCATAATTATTAATATAATTACATATTATTAATAGGTAATATTAATAGAAGGTGAAAAACATGGATGACCCAGAAACATACCTAATTTTATTTTTCCTCCTGTCATTGTATTTTATAAACACAGTGTCATTTTTTGCTTTGTTTCTTAACAAATTCACAGTTATAGCAACTCTCCTTTGATCAAATCTATCAACATCACTTTTCCAACAGCTCTGTTGAGCATAAGCTTTATTAGTAACAAGATATGTTTTACTTAAATAGCCATTTTTTAAAAAATAATGTAATTATATACTTAATATGCCACAGTATGGTATATACACAGTTTTATATCTCCAGAGAAACCAATTATTTATGTCATACACATTATTGGGTGATTCATTTTATTGCAATGGTCTGGTAACTACACTGTATCTCCAAGAGGTCCATAGATGAATTGAAGGAAAATTTTATCAGAAACAGAAGCATGGTAGCACACGCCTTTGATCCTAGCACTTGGGAGGCAGAGGCAGGTGGATCTCTGAGAGTTCAAGGCCAGCCCGGTCCACGGAGTGAGCTCCAGGCCAATTGGGACTTAAAGGGAGACCCTGTCTCAAAAATACCAAAATAAATAAATAAATAAATACCAACGTACTAGACAGTGGAAAAAGCAGAACCAAGATTTAGAATGGCTTCTACATGCTCATAAGCAAATTCACACAATAAAGAAAAATCTGTGAATCTGAAAGTACAAGTTCAGTAGAAAATATACAAACTAAAAAAGAAAGGAAGCATGTAAGGGGGAGAAACAGAGCACAGTTTATAAGTGCTGAGGGATGGTATCAAACACTCACAAAATCGAAGACAACAGAAGATGGAAGGAAGAATTATTTGAAAGAGTTGTGAATAAACATAACCTAGAATCCTAAAAAATCATAAACCTAAATAAATAAAATGGACAAAAACATAAAACCTTTGCATTGAAGCTGCTGAAAAGCAAAACTGTAAAGAAAAATGTAAGAACAAAAACAAGGGAAATAAATAGAATTTCCAAGTTAAAATGGTACAGCTTACAATTTTTCATCTTTACAATGGTGCAAAATAAGTACACAATCAGTATGAATTGTACTTCACCTTTAAATTTAAATCTCTTTTGAGTCTAGTGAGCCTGTCTCATGGTACTGGTCATTTTCAGAAAGACAGCTTCCAATCAGCCACATGATCACAGGGGTAAACCAGTGATACTCTATGGGGTACTATGTCACCAGCATTTCTTAGACACTGGTATTAAATAAATTACATGGTATATCGAATATTTTTTTTATATTTTTGAGACAGGGTATCCCTTTAGTCCCAGCTGGCCTGGAGCTTGCTCTGTAGACCAGGCTGGCCTTGAACTCACAGAGATCCGCCTGCCTCTGCCTCCCGAGTGCTGGGATTAAAGGCATGCGCCACCACCCCCGGCTTTTTGTGTGTGTGTGTGTGTGAATATCTTATTTTTAAATAGTCTTTGTGTGAGATGATTTTGCACCACTGAATGGGAATGTAAGTGCTCTTAGGTTAGATATATTAAATCCATTTGGAAGTTACAATAGTTACAACTTACATTGGGCCTATGGGGGTATCTTGTCATAATATAGAAAGAAGCATCTATATAAGAATACAGCAGATTTTTATAAAATCTATGCAAATTAAAAGTCAACAGAATGATTAAAGAGGAAAGAATTTTAAACTCAACGAACATGTCTTTCATCCTTAAATGAACATTTTTTTATAAATAAAAAAATTGTTCTCTATCTTTTTCTGTTATTTTTGAGACATGGTCTCACACCATAACCCAGAGCAGACAAGAACTCACTATGTATCCCACCTTGGCCTTATGGCTTATTCATTTCATATAATGCATCTTAATCATATTTAGACACTCTCCCTTATTTGTACCCTTCATTAAATTCTCCCAGGATTTCTTGCATTCTGTCATATATGCTGAGGCCTATCAAGTCTGGTTTGTGTACCCAGATGTCCCTCTATGTGAGTCCATTCACTGGATCCTTTTTGGCCTATCCAGAGTCACTCCCTTAAAGAAGACCAACTCTCCCCCACACAGCAGTGATTAGCTGCCAAGAGTTCCTCGGCTAGAGTTAGGATGTCATGCCCATTTATCCAGTTCTATGATGGGTTTGGGTCTGGTTTGTGTTTGCAAGGATCATGTGCACGCTGTCACCATTGCTGTAAGTTCATGTGAGCAAGTTCCCAGGAGCCTGGAAGGCTCTGTTTCCTTGTGGCCATGCACCACCCCTGGCTCTTACAATCTTTATCTCCCTCTTCCGCAGTGGTCTGAGTGGGTGGGTTTTAATATAAGAGTCCTATCCAGGGACACCCATTCTCCAGTCTTAAGAGTCATTTTAACTTTCATACAAGTGAAAGAGAGGTTTTGACAATGAATTTGAAGCACTTAACAAATATATTGTCTACAAATTTATAGACATAATGTATAAGCCAAAACATGGAAATTTATATATAACCCATAGTAAATTTAACTGAAACACACCTATAAAATAATTTCTACTGTTGCTTTAGTATCAGATATTTGTGAAAACACATTCATGTTTGGAAGCCTCAAACAGATGTCACTTTTGTAAACTCTCTAAACTCAGGAATTAGATTTTTATCAGTACACAAAGCCTTATCTAAACCTTTATCACGGTTCCTAAAGCACCTGTGTGGTTAGGTGCAAGCCTTTGACTAATTCTTTGCCATTAATCATAGATGGAAAACAATGTGTGTCCTTTACAACTCTAGGTCCTTACTCATTAAAATAAACAAAAGCCTCTTCTTTCCTCTTGTATGGCATAAACCAATACTGAGGATGATACACACTCCGGACAACTCAGTTTCAGACAGAAGAAATGCAAGAAAGACTTACAGTGACTTACTGGGACATGAAATAAAAAAAAAATAAACACATAAATAACATAAATAAATAAACTTTGATGGTTAAGCCAGATTTCAAGAAACAAGACCCAGGGGCCAAATTAGGCCGGTTGGCTACTTTGAGAAATAGGTTACATTGGAACGGAGCCTTATCATTTATGTATTGCCTGGGATGCTTCTGGGCTACACTGGCAGAGCCAAGTAGTTGCAACAGAGGCCCTAAGCCTTGCAAATAAAGAAACACCTATCATCTACTCCATTAAAACAAAGTTACAATTTTGTCAATATGTAAAATATGTAGGATGCAAAGTTTACAGAAACATTCACTACAAGTCATTGGGGGATAACATGGAATTTGTACCTGTTAACAGGATTTACCAATTCCAAAGTAATCCTACATTCAAAATTGAAGGATGAATTAGATAGATCATGTTTAATATGGTAGGGGATATCACAGGGATAAGTCATCATATGATATAAATATTATACTTTTTGTTGTTGTTATTGTTGTTGCTTTTGGTCTTTTCAAGGCAGGGTCTCCCTGTAGCCCCAGCTGTCCTGGAAATCACTCTGTAGACCAGGCTGGCCTTGAACTCACAAAGATCCGTCTGCCTCTGCCTCCCGAGTGCTAGAATCAAAGGCGTGCACCACCACACCCAGTGAAATATTATACTTTTAATATATTTATTAAGATTCAATATTTCACTTCCCTAAATACAATCAAGTTTGGTATAAATATATATGAAAATACCATGATGAAACCCACATCTTAAGTAATAATATCAACTAATAATAAAATCACTACCTAGATTCACAGAGTATTATAAATGATTATCATCAGGCTTCATGCACATAAAAACTTATTTTAATACAAAAAAAAAAAAGCTGATCATTATTTCAATGTGCTCCTTTCCTACCAGGTGGAACTGTTGCAGACACTGAGTTCATGCCTGTGGACTGATGGAACCATGGATTGGACATGAAGGGAACTGAGAAATGGACATGCGGCACTCCCAGGGAACGATGACTTATTAAGCAAAAATTCAATATGCCTATACTAAGAGGAAGTATTTGACAAATTAATTGATCTCTTCTCTTACCTAAGCACCTCTGCTAGTCCCTGTGGCATGTCAAAAGAGAGCATGTCTATGAAAACAGTCAGGCTATTGCAAATAACAAACCCTCAACTATTCTTTGTAGTCTCCTTTTGTTTCAAAAGTTGAGTGTGAGAAATACTGAGAAACTTTACCTTGGGGTCTAGTTTTTGGTTGTTTCTGGGTTTTGTTTGCGTTTTGTTGTTGTTGTTGTTGTTGTTGTTGTCGTATTTTGGTTTGGGGTTTAGTTTGGGTTTTTGAAGATGAAGTTTCATTTATCCCAGGCTAACCTCAAATTTGCTATGCAACCAGGATGTCCTTCAATTCCTGATCTATCTACCTCTATCCCAAGTGTTAAGATTACAGATTATCAAAAGTGTCGATGTTTCTGTACATCAAAAGAAGCAATCAAGAAAGTGAAGAGAAAACCCACAGAGTGGGAGAAAACCTTCACTGTAGATACATCTGACAAAGCATTGATTTCCAGAATATATAAACTACTCAAAAAACAAGGGAGAAAGAAAACAAATGACCCACTCAATAGATGAGCAAAGAGCTGAACAGAGACTTCACAAGTGAGGCTGAGAAACATCTTAAGAAGTGTTCAACGTCGCTAATAATTAAGGAAATGCAAATTAAAACCACTTTAAGATATCATCTCACTCCAATAAGACTGGCTAGGATCAAGAAAACAAAT
>VZQC01006094.1:0-13052 GCA_009823505.1 Rhizomys pruinosus | reverse complement strand
GGGGAGGGGGACATGGGTCTAGATTTGATTTGTAACAATCTTGTAATACATATATATATATATATATATATATTACATATATATATATATCAATAAAAAAGAATAACACACACACAAAAAGAGTGTCGATGTTTTTAATCCCAGATCATCCTGAATCTTCAATGGTAGAGGGCAGCAAAAAGTTCTACAAGTTTCACAATTTTTTTCATTCATAATTTGAAGAGCCCTCGTTTCAGTGTACACAGCCAATAATCTTCTTCCTCACAAAAAGACAATACTATGTGAAGATTTGTGTGAGGGAGACACACTAATGTTCTCAGGCTAAGCTGGAGACTACTCAAAGATAGGAAATCAGACTGTCCACTTCTGTGCTCAGTAGATCTGGGCAGTAGGATGGCTCTGGGACCATCTCTACTACAGGCTTATGGGTAGCACCACATCACCCTTCACTTTGGGATCTCCAGGACTTACTGTGCTTTAAGGCCATATGCAGCAATATTCTTCAAGACTCCAAAGGGAAATCCTTCCTTTGGACATGCTTCCTACCTGTATTCCCATTCCTGTCTAGCTTCTCTTTGGCCAGCCCTAAAAGGAGAGCTAGACTTTAATTCACTAATTCATTAATTTGCTTGTTAGTGTTAATCAATAAGAACTTGTCTGCTTAAGTTTGCATGGATCTTGTGCATGCTGACACGACTGCTGTAGGAACATATGAACTTGAGCTTGGATGACTCTATTTCCATATGGTTGTGCACCTCCTCCTGGCACTTACAATCTTTCCACCCCCTCTTCTGCAATGGTCCCTGATCCCTAGGTGAGTCAAACTTAATATAGGAGTCTTATCCAAAGACCTACATTTTCCAGAGACTCTGGAAATGGGCAGCAGATCCCAATCTTAGCAGTAAGCAATTGGCAGTTAAAGTGTGGGACTCTCTGTGGAATGACTACACCTCAGTAGATAAACTTGCACTGAAGAACATCTAAGAACACTAACTTAACAGGATGGGTCTTGGCCCAAATGACAGACAGCAGGGTAGCTGTGGAAATATGCCAATGGGGAAAGGGGCATAAAGAGGATTAAGATTGAATGAAATGTTTCTGTATGAAATACACAGAAAGTTGGGGCTGAAAAGATAGCTCAAATGGCTAGGAGCACTGCTGAGTGCTCTTGCAGAGGACCCAGTTTTCATATCCAACATTCACATGGCAGCTAACAACTGTCCCCAGTTCCAGGGGATCTAATGCCTTCTTCTGAGCTCCGTGGGCATTGCACAGCACAGGTGCACTTACACATATGCAGGCAATAAACTCAAACACATAAAATAATACTAATTCATAATAACAACAATAATAAAGGAAATATACAATAATTCATTAAACAGTGTAAAAAAGTGAAAAAATAACTTTTCTCTGAATTTTTTATATGAGAAATATGAAAAAGGATAAAGATCCTTGAGATAGAAACAGATTGATAAATGCCATCCATCTCCCTTAGAAGAGAAATAGGAAGATGAGGAGCCACTTCCTGAGCATTATTGCTGCATTCTGACATTTCATTTTACTCCTCCTACAGCCCTGTAATATTATACATAAAGTAACTATGACTCAAAAGGATTACAGTTACACAGGTGTCCTGAAGATACTAGGTCACAGACTTTCTACAATGTCAAACATTTTGAATAATAGTAAATTCACAAGCTAAGTTCCGTTAGCAGGAATTTAGCCACTAGTTGAAACTCCCCTCGATAATTGGCAATGGAAAAGTAGAGGTCCTTTGATTCTAATCATAATTACTAATATTAATGCTCACACCACTAATTACATATCATGCAGTAATTTAATTGATACATAGATGATAGGTAGATGATACATAGATAGATTAGATAGATTAGATGATAGATAGAGATAGATGATAGATAGATAGATAGATAGATAGATAGATAGATAGATAGATAGATAGACAGATAGATAGACAGATAGTCACAGAAAGACTATAAAAGGGTTAAAGAGGGTCTTTGAAGACTTTCAAAGAAACCTAACAGGAAGCGGAGGCAGATAGCTGGCACAGATGCAAAGGAAGTCAATGCACATGGTTAGAAAGACATTAAGGAACTCCTTCAGATAACTGCTAGAGACAAGCAGGGCCAAGCTGCAGAGCAGTAAGGTTGAGCCAGGTACAGGGGTGAATCTAGTTGCAAGGGCGATCTGTGGAGGACAGGAGAAGACCAGGTCTAGACTGAGAAGAATATGGTGGACTAGTGGAAAATTGAGTTGAGAGTCATTAAGCAGTGGGGACTGGGCAGAGCTGAAGCTCTAGAGAAAGTCAGAATTTGCTTTATGTACATAGCAGGTGGTCAAATGACACTTCAATAGGACAGTCACCATCATAGTGTTAGGTGGCCTCCTCTTTGAAGAGTCCATGTGACCATATTGTGTCCTTCATCAATAAGTTCTCAGGCCTCATTTTACTGATACACAGGATTACTGATCTATGGTTTTACATATATATATATATATATAATATAATTATATATGATATACATATAGTCATATATAATAGATATGATATATATATTGTTTCACCTTGTGTAAATTGTGTGTTATGTGGGGGGTTTAACTCATCTATCAGCACACACAGATTCGGAGACAACCAGAAGTGACGACATGAATTTATCACTGGATATCTTCTTCAACTGCTTATTTTCTTTTTCTTCTTTTCCTTTTTCTTTTTCTTGAGATGGGGTCTTTCATTGAACTTGGGGCTAACTGTGTCATCTAAATTAGCTGTCATTCAAGTACCAGAGATTGGCCTGTCTCGGCCTCCCAGCCCTAGCACTGGAGTTATAGCTGTGTTCTGACTCTTGGGCTTTAAACATGGGTTCTGGAGATTTGAAGTAAGGCTGTCAATCTTGCACAGCAGGCACTTTATCAAATGACCCATCTCCTGGCCATGATACCTTTGGTAGCCAGTGTACTTTGATAAATTTATAGGTGATTCCACTTTACTTTTTGGAATAAATTATTTATAAGCCTATCTCCTGGGTAGTATTAAACAGGTGGTGGTGTTTACCTGCTAAACTAAACTGCCTCTGAGTTTGCATTTAAAACTGGGCCACTTGATAATGGAATCACTTGGGGAAAAGCACAGTCTGGAAACAAGTTTCTCACAACAGGGACTGACTTAGACCAGGGCAAAGCCTAATTCCTGCAGTTTATAAATGCCGGGCTTGTGCCTTAGCCCAGGATCTCTGTAACTCCAAAACTTATTTGATAGCACACTATATTAATAGGCGAGCAAAACACTTTTTTGAAGGACTAATGTACTACTATTATAAATTTACTGTGGATGTTGTAAAAGCTTGTTAGTATGCAATTTTTCCTAACTTTTCAAATATCAGTGATAACTGAAGGAAAGAGAGATTTATGGCTCACAAAAAAAATAATGTGAACAATCTAAGCTCAGGTGTTGACTTAGCTCACCTTCCTAAGTAATAAGCAAATAGTAAATATTGTACTGTATGCTGGGAAAATGAGTTAAATGCCAAAGAAAAAGGAAATGAGGAAGAAACATTGGAGACAAGGAAAGCTCTAGGTTTAAACGTCTTGGGGTTTGTCTCGGCAAGCAAGAAAAGAACAAATGTGTAGGGAGAAGCCTCTAGCCAGGCCTTAGGGGGCAAATTAACCTGCTTAATGAGTCTCATTTTACTCTCATTTTGTGATTTCAGTGAATCAAAATTTGCAAAAGACTCTGCTTGCTTGAAGGAATCTAAGTTGGTAACTAGGATCTTGCTGAAAATGGGTGGAGCAGGGCTATCCTGGTGAAGGGTGCTGAAGTTGCAGGGACAAATGGAGAGGTGATTGACTGGGCTAATTGTAGCCTACCCAAGGACAAGCTCCCTGCAGTCATCAGTCATCAGGGCAAATTGGGAGGAGGCGTAGGCTGCACTCCCCTGTGAGCCATACTGCAAGGCTACTAGGAGGCAGTCAGTCTAGAATTTTAGACAGTAGAACCTCTCTCCCTTCTCAAGCCACTCTGTGGATTAGCCCTAAGGAAGCCACAGTGTATCTACATTCAAATTCATTTTAGAAATCCCAATCAGCATATCTCTCTGTTCCTTTCTCACTTGTTCCTTTACTCAGGGATGATATTTTAGTTAGATACAGAGATTTCTTAAATATTCCCAATGCATTAGACTCTGTGCACTAAGAAAACAAGCGCTGGGCCCTCTGGTTGTATTTGCTTGTCTAATGCCCAGCAGTTTTCAGGTGGCAGAAATTGAAGTTATTATTAAATGAATGAGTGAATAGCACTGTAGAAGTCATAATTTTTTCACAATGCTTCCTATGATGTTTTATACTTACAGTTATTGATAATGTTTTTATTTTGATAGGAAAGAGATGGTGAATAGAAACTCACACTAACAAATGCTTAAATATATACAGATCAGTTTTCCCCCAAAAAAACCTCAGTTACTTCCTCTCCCCTAAAAATAGGCTTGTATTCTAGCCATTTATTACCTGGGGTTGTGATGTGTGTCCTATCATTTGGTAATCTGTATCCTCCTAGTTCCTACCTGTGAGTCCAGAAAAATCAGAAAAAAAGGCTGTGATGCTAACAGTTTCAGGAGATTCAAGACTACAACTATCTACCACAGAAACTGTGCAGAAAGAGCCTACATGTTGTTGACAAAAAAGTCTAAAGCAAGACAACACTGGGACAAATGGGATAACTAGAAACAGAGTCAGCACCTGTGCAAGCCAATTGTAGTCATGGCTGATGCTAAAGAGTAAGTTACATAGAGCAGCTCTGGACCATTAGGGATAAGTTTGGCTAGCCCTGTTCAGAGCACTTCTGAACAATTTAAACTTGATTAGGAAGTCAAGGTCAGACAGATGTAACTTCCTATGAACACATGGCAGAGGCCCATGTTCCTTATCCCTGCCCAGGCTGTGCTCAAAGGTCAGAATTCCTCTTTATCCTCTTTCCTCATCTTACTGAGCCCATGCTCAGTTCTGATACTACACAGGGACAAAGCCATGGTTGTGACATATGTAGCTTGTGCTTTGTCCTGTACTTTGCTGGGGATCCATGGGCTATTTTATATTCTTTTTACAGATCTCTTTCCATTTTATTCCCTAGGTCTCCTACCCAACCCTGCAGTGTCAATCCAAGTCACTATTTCTTTCTCTGAACTTCCTACACAGCCCCTCCATCCTTGAAGGTTTTAGTTCATCTTAGATAGTGTCAAGCTATCCTACAAACTGCTGCTAGCTACAATTCTTGGCCTATTCTTTTCAAATACCTGGGTTATTTTTCTACCTATTTATTTAAGTGTGGGGGTAGTGTTACTTGATTGGATGTTTTACTTTTAAATGTGATGGCCTATATTATATGCTGGACCCTTTATCAGATAACTTCCACTACTTAGCACCACCTTCAGTAATTCAAAACATATTTTGTTCTCATTCAAGAAAAAGTACAAGGTCCCACATCTGCACGTGGCAACCTGTCCTCTCCAGTTCATCTGAATTCTTCCTGGTTTTCTTTATTCCAGACACTTCTGATATTTTTGAACATACCTGCTGGGAGTACTTAATCCATTTTCTTCATTACTCACCCAGGTCCTGAGTAAATAAGTAAGATCAAAGGTTACCTCTGAACAGTTTACAAGCCAAGCAGCTGAAGCTTCTGAAACACCCTGGGTCATGGCCCTTTTCTGCTTCTTACTTCGGTACAAAATCCTCACATTCTGAAAATGTTATCTAGTGTTTGCTCTACCCATCCCCAATGACTGGTGGTATTCTAGAAGAAAGGAAGGGGACCTTCAGGCACAGATGTAGGAGACATCCATACAAAGAGGAGTGCTAGAAAAGGACACAGAAAGAGATTACAGTGCTACAGCTAACAGCCTAGGAACACAATATCTGCCAGCAACCTCCCAAAGCTAATAAACAAAGGAGATAGTTTCCCACCCAGGGACCTCTGGAAGGAGATGCTATGGCTAACACCTTGATTTCAAACTTCCGCCTCAAGAAATAGGAGATGGTACACTTATGTATCCAGTTCTTAGTGTCTAATAATGCAGGGCATACTTGTCACTTGTAAGCAGTGTGACTTTTGGCAGGTCATACTATTCCCAGCTCTCCAATGGGAATAATGATGGTAGCTTTCCCCATAACTGCTGTGAGAAACAAATCTGGTTAGTTACAGAAGAATACTCCATAATCTATAACAGGTAGTATAAATATTACTTATTGGAATTATACTTCTTATGGTTTCAGTTATATCATGAGGAAGAGATCAGGGAAGAAAGAAATGAAATGAAAGGAAAGGAAGAGGGAAGTGAAATGAGTGAGAGAAAGGAAGGGAAGAGAAGAGCGGAAATTAGATTTCAGTTATAAGGTGAAATGTTCTTTCTGTCAAAGGCTTGAATCTTTTTATTGTTTAAGAAATGTAGTACTTGGGGCTGGAGATGGCCTAGCGGTGAAGAGCGCCGACTGCTCTTACAGAGGACCCGGGTTTGATCCCCAGCACCCACCTGGCGGCCGAGAACCGTCTGAAACTCCAATTCCAGGAGAACTCCAGTTCCAAGGGGAATCCGACACCCTCTTCTGACCTCCGCAGCATTGCACGACACGAGTGCACACACTTGCATGCAGACAGTACATTCATACACATACAGAAATAAATAAAAAATTTTAAAAAAGAAATGTAGTACTTTATTAATTCTAAATCACTAATCTTCGTTTAAGATACTTAGAAAGGGAACCAACAAAACACAAAATTAAGGATGACTCTCACATGTGAAGAAGGTAGAAACTGATAGTTAACCAGCACTGACTATTTCTAGGTGCCGAACACTCTTGGTTTTTATCATGTTACAACTCTATGAGCTGTGACCATGAAGGTCATACATGAGGAATTCAAAGTTCCAAAGGTTTTACAATTAGCCCAAGTCACACTTTTAACCCGATTCTGTCTTCCAAACATGCCTGCTATTCCACTACTCTCTATTTCACTCTTACAACCAGTAAAGCCAGAAAACACTCCTGCCCCCTGCCAGGATCAACTCCAGCTGGGACACTTACACAACCTGTTCCAAGGTCTCACTATGAGGGTCTCGCTCTTCCCCCAAAGTCCCCCATCCAGCTGCAGGTGTGTCACTGCCGCTCACCAGTGTGCACACCAAGGCTGTTATTAACCTGCTGGAATTTGAGCTGCTGCCTCCCACTTGGGCAATTTTCCAAACATTTAGTGGCATAATCATCAGAGACAAGGATGTAAACATTTCTTCCCACAGCCAGGAAAGAGAGCCAGAGGACTCAACCTTGGTGATTTCCCTATAGGAACCTCTGTAGGGGACTCTGTAGACTCGGCTTGTCAGGTGACAAATTTGGAGAAGGAAAAATCATGTTTTCACCCCCATTTCCCTGTCACATCAATAGAACCACCATCAAAGGCAGCCTGAGATTCAGAATAAGAAAGAAGAAAAAATTGAACATGCTGTAACATGGTTAATCCTCCAATGTTCAATGAGAGAAACCAGCTACAAAAGACCACAGGTCACACAGATGTCTTTATATGAAATGGCCACAGAAATATATCCGTAGGGACAGAAAGCAGTTTGAAAATTGCCTAGAGCTGGTGAGAAGGTAAGGCATGAGAGACCTGAACAAGCACATCAAGAATTCTAGTACAGGACTGTGGTAATAATGCACTTACTCTATTTCCTCAAATTCAGTTGAACTGTACCCTTAAAGATGCTTTATGGTATGTAAATTCCTCAAAAAATTACTTTAAAACATAAACTCGGGCTGGAGAGATGGCCTAGCAGTTAAGAGCACCAACTGCTCTTGCAGAGGACCCGGGTTCGATTCCCGCACCCACATGGCGGCTGAGAACCATCTTTGACTCCAGTTCCAGGGGAATCTGACACCCTCTTCTGACCTCTGCAGCATTGCAAGACACAGGTACAAAAACCTACATGCAGATAGTACATTCATACACATAAAAAAATACATTTAAAAAAATTAAAAAAAATAAAAGAGTAATAAACTCAGGGATGGAGAAATGGCTTAATAGTTAAGAGCGCTGGCAGCACTCGATTCCTAGCACCCACACAGTGGCTGATAATAACCATCTGACACCCCAGTTCCAGGGGATCTGATAACCTTTTCTGGCCTTTATGGGCATTGCATGTCCATGGTACATTTACATATGTGTGGGCAAAACATAAAACAGTAAATCAATCAATAAATCAATAAATAAATAAATAGTAAACTCGGGCTTTCTAAAGGTCCTAAATTATGGCTGGGAAGATGAATCAATCAGTAAAGTGCTTTCCACACACACCACGAGGACACGCGCTGGATCTCAGCACCCACATAACAAGCCAGGTGCACACTCGTTGTTCTGGGTGAGGCAAAGACAGGAGAATTTCCGGGCTGGCCAGCTAGCTGGGCTAGCCAAATCTGTGAGCTCTAGCTTCAGTGGGGGCTCCTGTCTCAAAAGCAAAGGTGAAAGGTGATAGAGGAAGACACCTAATAGTGACCCGTGGCCGCTATATGCCCAGACATACACAAATACACCATGAACACGGACATATGCATATGCCAAAACACACAATTAATTAATTAAAATTAAATTGGGGCTGGAGAGATGGTTCAGAGGTTAAGAGCATTGGCTGTTCTTGCAGAGGAACTGGGTTCAATTTTCAGCACCCA
Organism: Rhizomys pruinosus; assembly: GCA_009823505.1. Taxonomy (NCBI): domain Eukaryota; kingdom Metazoa; phylum Chordata; class Mammalia; order Rodentia; family Spalacidae; genus Rhizomys; species Rhizomys pruinosus. The sequence continues at coordinate 4,328 of VZQC01006094.1, read as the reverse complement.
TATGGTGGCTAACAAACATCTGTAACTCCAGTTCCAGGGGATCCAACTCCCTCTCCTGACTTCTGCAGGCATTGCATGACAGGGGGTGTACTTACGTTCATCCCAGCAATACATTCACACACATACAATAATAAAGTATTAAATAAAATATCTTCAATTAAAATAAAATTATTGAATGTATTGCTCATTGGGAATCCTAGAGATCTCATCAAATGAATTCTTCAACACCCACAAGGAAATGTCTGATTTGGGAAGCTTTGCTAATCTTATGCAATTTTCTTCCAACTCAGAAGTGTACAGAGGAAAACCTGCCATTTGCACTACTGGATGATTCATCTGTTTTCTGAAAATATCAACCTCTTTTCCCTGGTATTTCATGGGAATCTAGATAGCCAGAGGTAGGATCCAAGTCTGCCATTAGTTGAGACAAAAATACTTGTTATTTTATCTGTCCAGGCCATACATTTGCTCACCTGGAAGAAGAGAAGGTTGGTCTACATTACTAACTCTATGACTCATTCTAGTTTACACAATGTATTATGATAATGTTAGCTGCATGCCAGATACTCAGGTAGACAATATCCATGTATGTTTAGTCCTCCTAACAACCTTATAGAAGAAATACTATTAGCTTCATCTTATAAATGAAGAGCCTCCAAGAAGCTGTATTTCTTACCCAAGGTTACACAACTCATGAATATAAGAATCAAGATTGTCACCAGGATCTTTCCACCATAAACCACGCTGCTCTCAATTCCCTTCCATTTTCAAAGTATAGAATGGCACTGTGTTGCTAAATTACCAGAATGGAAGGGTATAAGGCCATTTTCCTTAGAATTCAATTTGACTTTCATAGAGCGCAAAACATAAATAATGTCATTTAAAAGATGCATATGCTGCACCAAGTACTATGTAATACATTATAGATCCATTAGAGTGAAAGCAAGAATGATAGCACCTAGGTTAAGAATAATGCTGGAATATCAGGGCTCAATATAACTATGAATGTATACCTTGTATATATGCATATAGCTAAAATGAGAAATATAATACAATAAAGGGTCTTGCTGTCCCCTTGATATGGAAAATACAGATTTGTTAACTACAATGCAAAAAAATCAGGAATCATTTAAAATGTATTGACAAACATCAGAAATTCTTCAGTCTTTTTATAATGTGTGTGTGCACACATGTGCCCAAGCATGCAGGTACCATCAGAGACCAGAAGAATGCATCAGTTACCCTGCAGCAGGAGTTCCAGGTGGTTATGAGACACAACTCTGGTACTGGGAACCAAATTCAGGTCCTTTGAAAAATTAACAAATGCACTTAACCTCAGACCCATCTCTCCAGCCCCTCTTGTGTGTTCTGGAAAGAAATTTGGACATGTACATGTGTTTCTGAAATGTAAGAAACATCTTCATGTAGTGAATGCTTAGTCATTTTGATCCACTTATTTAAGGAAACCATCTCAGTCGAACTTATAATAGCATCAAGTCACTGCACTGAGCAAGAAGCATAGTCAACCTGTTACAGCCATCCTTCAATGCTGGTACCACAAATAACTATATCTGACAGGATTTTGTAACTCTCATCTGAATTTCCAAGGCTTCTTTTTGTTTCTGTTTTGTTTTGTATCTAATGAAAAATGTTGGCTGTGGCCATTTACCAGTTCCTGGCTTTCTCGAGTATAGTCCTTTAGGTTAATGTGCTGTCAGATACTTGCTGGTCCAATAATGGAGCAGAGAAGCAACTAATGCAAGCCAGAAGAACCCATGGTACCTTGGATCTAGAAATAAGCAATTGGCTTATAAGCTGTTATGAGAGTGCTAGGACAGTCCTGAGATCCTGTGAGAAAATTATTCCATGACCAGCTCATCTCACATCACACTTGTGTCCAAAACATATAGGTGGTCTTTCTCTAAGCTATAGTATGAGTTAGCTGCATGGTTTGGGAACTTCACTTCCCCATACAGGATGGGATCCCTTCAAGCTAGGCATGGGCACACTACTCTTTCCAATTTATGAAGAATCAACACTTTTTTCTATAAATATACCCTGTAAATTCCATAATTATGCTAAAATGAAACTTTATTTAGGCCAAATTCTTAAATTCAATATAAATTCTCTGTGACTGGCTCTTCTACNGAAACACATCTATAAAATAATTTCTACTGTTGCTTTAGTATCAGATATTTGTGAAAACACATTCATGTTTGGAAGCCTCAAACAGATGTCACTTTTGTAAACTCTCTAAACTCAGGAATTAGATTTTTATCAGTACACAAAGCCTTATCTAAACCTTTATCACGGTTCCTAAAGCACCTGTGTGGTTAGGTGCAAGCCTTTGACTAATTCTTTGCCATTAATCATAGATGGAAAACAATGTGTGTCCTTTACAACTCTAGGTCCTTACTCATTAAAATAAACAAAAGCCTCTTCTTTCCTCTTGTATGGCATAAACCAATACTGAGGATGATACACACTCCGGACAACTCAGTTTCAGACAGAAGAAATGCAAGAAAGACTTACAGTGACTTACTGGGACATGAAATAAAAAAAAATAAACACATAAATAACATAAATAAATAAACTTTGATGGTTAAGCCAGATTTCAAGAAACAAGACCCAGGGGCCAAATTAGGCCGGTTGGCTACTTTGAGAAATAGGTTACATTGGAACGGAGCCTTATCATTTATGTATTGCCTGGGATGCTGCTGGGCTACACTGGCAGAGCCAAGTAGTTGCAACAGAGGCCCTAAGCCTTGCAAATAAAGAAACACCTATCATCTACTCCATTAAAACAAAGTTACAACTTTGTCAATATGTAAAATATGTAGGATGCAAAGTTTACAGAAACATTCACTACAAGTCATTGGGGGATAACATGGAATTTGTACCTGTTAACAGGATTTACCAATTCCAAAGTAATCCTACATTCAAAATTGAAGGATGAATTAGATAGATCATGTTTAATATGGTAGGGGATATCACAGGGATAAGTCATCATATGATATAAATATTATACTTTTTGTTGTTGTTATTGTTGTTGCTTTTGGTCTTTTCAAGGCAGGGTCTCCCTGTAGCCCCAGCTGTCCTGGAAATCACTCTGTAGACCAGGCTGGCCTTGAACTCACAAAGATCCGTCTGCCTCTGCCTCCCGAGTGCTAGAATCAAAGGCGTGCACCACCACACCCAGTGAAATATTATACTTTTAATATATTTATTAAGATTCAATATTTCACTTCCATAAATACAATCAAGTTTGGTATAAATATATATGAAAATAACATGATGAAACCCACATCTTAAGTAATAATATCAACTAATAATAAAATCACTACCTAGATTCACAGAGTATTATAAATGATTATCATCAGGCTTCATGCACATAAAAACTTATTTTAATACAAAAAAAAAAGCTGATCATTATTTCAATGTGCTCCTTTCCTACCAGGTGGAACTGTTGCAGACACTGAGTTCATGCCTGTGGACTGATGGAACCATGGATTGGACATGAAGGGAACTGAGAAATGGACATGCGGCACTCCCAGGGAACGATGACTTATTAAGCAAAAATTCAATATGCCTATACTAAGAGGAAGTATTTGACAAATTAATTGATCTCTTCTCTTACCTAAGCACCTCTGCTAGTCCCTGTGGCATGTCAAAAGAGAGCATGTCTATGAAAACAGTCAGGCTATTGCAAATAACAAACCCTCAACTATTCTTTGTAGTCTCCTTTTGTTTCAAAAGTTGAGTGTGAGAAATACTGAGAAACTTTACCTTGGGGTCTAGTTTTTGGTTGTTTCTGGGTTTTGTTTGCATTTTGTTGTTGTTGTTGTTGTTGTTGTTGTTGTATTTTGGTTTGGGGTTTAGTTTGGGTTTTTGAAAATGAAGTTTCATTTATCCCAGGCTAACCTCAAATTTGCTATGCAACCAGGATGTCCTTCAATTCCTGATCTATCTACCTCTATCCCAAGTGTTAAGATTACAGATTATCAAAAGTGTCGATGTTTCTGTACATCAAAAGAAGCAATCAAGAAAGTGAAGAGAAAACCCACAGAGTGGGAGAAAACCTTCACTGTAGATACATCTGACAAAGCATTGATTTCCAGAATATATAAACTACTCAAAAAACAAGGGAGAAAGAAAACAAATGACCCACTCAATAGATGAGCAAAGAGCTGAACAGAGACTTCACAAGTGAGGCTGAGAAACATCTTAAGAAGTGTTCAACGTCGCTAATAATTAAGGAAATGCAAATTAAAACCACTTTAAGATATCATCTCACTCCAATAAGACTGGCTAGGATCAAGAAAACAAAT
>VZQC01006087.1:302867-319630 GCA_009823505.1 Rhizomys pruinosus | reverse complement strand
TCCCCAGCACCCACATGGCGGCCGAGAACCGTCTGAAACTCCAACTCCAGGAGAACTCCAGTTCCAGGGGAATCCGACGCCCTCTTCTGATCTCCGCGGCATTGCACGACACGGGTGCACAGACCTGCACGCAGACAGTACATTGATACACATACAGAAATAAATAAATAAATTAAAAAAAAAATTCAAAAGCTGAAGATGCTAAAACCTATGATATATATGGGATGCATAATATGTACATATTTTGGAGTGATGCATATTGGAAGAAATAACAACAACAACAGAAAGACTGCATCAAACAACTGACTGAAACGGTGAACTTCTGCTTGAAAACAGTAAACTTCTGCATCGAGAATTTTGGGAGAGACTGAGAAAAAGATGAAAAACATGTTTGGCAGAATGCATGAGCTCTGGTGGGGTTGGGGAGCAGGGAGGGGGGTACAGGTCAGGATTTGGTTTGAAATTTTGTATGAAATGCACAGAGCTTCAATAAAACATTGGGTTTAAAAAAAACATTCTAGGAGCCAAGGCCAGTGAGATGGTTCAGTGGGTAGGGCCACCAAGTCTGACAACCTGAGTTCAATCCTTGGATCCCATATGGTGAAAGGGAGCATCAACTCCTGCAACTGGCCCTCTGACCGCCACACATGTGGCATGTTCCTGCAGACACACGAAAAGTAAAGTTTAAAAAATCAAAAACCTGTCTGGGGGGTACTGGGAAGTTGGGCCAGCAGATAAGAGCACTGGTTGCATAAGCACGAGGACCTGAGTTTGAGTCCTCGGCTCTCACATAAAAAGCCACTCCTGCAACTGATAGCCGCTGGGAGAGCCAAAGTTAATTCTATTGAAGGGTGTGAGCACGGGTAGGTTAAGCAGGCTCCAGTGGATAGATATACACTGAAGGACATTGGAAGACACAAGTTGACTTGATAGGCCTTAAAAATATATATGATAGAGTACATGAAATTGGATGTGGGAGTGGTAGGGGGAGGTTCAGACAGTGGGAGAAGTCGAAATGTGATCAAAACACATGGTGTGAAATCTCAAAATTTTACTTAGAAAAGAAAGAACAAAATATGTAAAAGCAAAAAACCAAAAACAAACGAACAAACAGACAAACAAAAAACAGGCTGGGAGGCCTGCAAGATGGATCAGCGAGTCAAGACACTTGCTGAGGAAGGCTGAAGACCTGACTTTGGCCCCTGGAACCCATGTAAAGGAGGAAGAGAAAACTGGCTCCACGAAGTTGTCCTCTGGCCTTCACACATGGGCCATGGCATGTATACACATGATGATGATGATGATGATGATGATGATGATGGTGATGGTAACAAAAACAAAACTAAAAAAAAACAGTCTGGGAATGAAGCTGCATTGGTAGAATGCTTCCCAAGCATGCAGGAAGCCCCGAGTTTGATCCTAGCACCAGTCTGGGAGAAAGAGACAGAGAAAGAGAGAGAATCAAGAAAAGAAAGGGGAGAAACAGTGAGAGACAGAGAGACAGAGAAAAGAGAAACCTGAAACTGAGTTCAGCTTTTTTTTTTCCCTGCTCTTTTTGAGAAAGTGTATCCCCAAAGCTCCAGCTAGACTAGAACTTGCTATGTAGACCAGGCTGACTTTGATCTCACAGAGATCTGACTGCCTCTGCCTCCCTAGTGGTAAGATTAAAGGTGCGCCACCAACGCTGGCTCTGAGTTCAGGTTTGTAACTACACTAGCCTGCCACAAATGAACAGCTTTGGGGCTTCAGGCTTCTTCCATTTACTCTCTCTCTCTCTCTCTCTCTCTCTCTCTCTCTCTCTCTCTCTCTTTGTTCTTTTTGAGATAGAGTCTCCCTGTTGTAGTCCCACTTGGCCTGGAACTTGATATATAGACTAGGCTGGCCTTGAACTCACAAAGATCTACCTGCGTCTGCCTCCCGAGTGCTGGGATTAAAGGCGTGTGCCACCACACCAGCCTCCTCTTTCTTTTTAGACAGTATCTCACTGTGTAGTCCTGGCTGGGTTCAAACTTGCACTCCTGCTGCTCCACCTATCCTGTGCTTGGATCATAGTTCTGCACCACCATGCCTCACTGATTTTTCTTGTTTGTTTGCAGTGAGGAAACTAGATTTGATCTCTAAGAATCATGAACGTAGAAGTCAGACTTTTAACTGTAACCGTGCACCTGACTCTGTGTTAGTTCGAGACAGGGCTTCTAGGTAGGTGTGGTGGCGGCTGTTCCTGTAATCTCAGTACTCTGAAGGCTGAAGCAGGAAGATCATAAATTCAGAGCTGTCTTAGTTACTTTCTATTGCTGTCATGAAAACACCAAACAAAACCATCATCAAGGGAAGACAAGGCAGAACTCAGGCAGGAACCTGGAGCACAGATCACGGAGGCAGGCTGCTTACTGACTTGCTCCTCTGGCCTGTGCTTAGCCTGCTTATCATATACAACACAAGACCACCTGCCCAGGGGTGGCATCACCCACAGTGGGCTGATTCCTCCCACATCATTCAACAATCAAGAAAATACCCCACAGACATGACCAGAAGCCAATCCAATTCCTCAGCTGATCTCCATCCACTCAGGTGTGTCAAGTTGACAACAAGGTATCCAGCACAAGGGCCAACCACAATGACAAAGTAATATCCTGCCTGGAATAACACAGGGGAGAGGCGGGCAGATTGGGGGAGGAGTAGGGAGGGGAGGGAAGGGGAGCTTTCTTCTCCAGATTTTTCAGAGGGAGGGGACATGGGGAAAGAAGGCAAATAAGCTACCACAATACAACCATGCAATTGAATCTGAGAGCTCCCACTTTTCCCACAAACTCCATCATACATAATGAGGCAGAGGGTCTTTGGGTCCTGATGCTGGCCTGCAGTCAGCCAAATGATGGATGGACTGCAACTTCACTGGCTTCTAATCTACAGGGGGCAGAGGAGGTCGCAGACAGAGCATAGCTCCCCCGCTCCAGTGTTGATGACTGACTGCGCTGAGGAAGCACCTAGATGCTTGGGAGTCTGTCTTGGACATGGGAGAGGAGCTGAGGAAGAGGGCCCATAACCTCGAAGGCCAAAGAGGAGTTTGAGGACAAATCTGTGGAGTGGAATATAGAGTGCTCGTGGTATGCCAAGCAGAGGAAACAGATTTTGAGAAGTTCTAGTCAAGAGAAAGCTGGAGCCTGGTGTGGTGGCGCACGCCTTTAATCCTAGCACTCGGGAGGCAGAGGCAGGCGGATATTTGTGAGTTCAAGGCCAGCCTGGTCTACAGAGTGAGTTCCAGGACAGCTGGGGCTACAGGGAGACTCTGTCTTGAAAAGACAGAAAAAAAAAAAAGAGAGAAAGCTGGGAGACTTTAGGGAACTGAAAGTCACTCTGCAGGACTGCAGAAAGGGGATATATTAGGCAGTGGGGGAATGCCTGGAGGAAGTAATGAAGAAAGGCGAGAGTCTGAAGAAATACACAGGGGCTGGGTCACAGGAGCCTCCAGACCTGGAGAGAGCTTAGATTTTTATCTATAGTCATTAAACATTACAAACATTAAAGGGTTTGAAATCATCCAGTGGTTTATCAAGTTTGGGGTTCAGACATCCTTGAAGGGAAAGGCTCAGTAAATGTTGAGGTGATGGACATGATAGGTATGCTGATTTGATCATCCCTCATTCTATACTTGGATCACAATATTACAGGCATGGGGATGTGCGTGTCATTCCAACATTCTGGAGTCCAAGGTAGGACGACAATCAAGAGTTTGAGGTTAGCCTGGGAAACAAAAAAAATAGATCACACTGTATCCCATAAATATACACAATTATTATATCTCACTCAATAGTTCAGACATGGAAAAATGGTGCAGTACATAGAGCACTTGCAACAAACCTGATCTGAGTTTGATCATTGGAACCCACTAAGGTGAAAGGAGAGACCTGACCTCACGAAATTGTTCTCTGACCTCTACACTCAAGTTCTGGTACACTCACCCACACCCACACATCACACACACACACACACACACACACACACACAATAATAATAATAGTAGTAGTAATAATTAAATTGTTTACATGTATTTAATTATTGTGTGTACATGTGAGGCAGGGGGTAACTTGTGGAAGTCTATTGTCTTCTTACACTATGTGGGTCACAGGGACAGAACTCAGGTCATCAGGCTTGGTGGCAAGTACCTTTACCCGTTGAGCTATCTCAATGCCCCTCCCCTCTTTTATGTGTTTTTGAGATAGGGTCTCCGTGTAGCCCCAGTTTACCTGGAACTCACTATGTAGAACAAGCTGGCCTTGAACTCACAGAAATCTGCCTGCTTCTGCCTCCCAAGTGCTGGAATTGAAAGTGTGTGCCAACTCCCCGCCCCCATCCCACTCCCGTGCTATGGTTACAGGTGTTAGCTCCCACAAATGGATTAAAAATAAATTTGTCAAGTAATAAAAAATAGAGACAAGAGGAAGAGAAAAAAGGAAACCATGAAGATTAGTGTGTGGGCTGCTGAGAAGGGTGTGATTGGGGCTGTGGTTGGGTGGGCGTGGAGTAGTGACTCAGGATACTATGGTTGATGGCTCAGACAGAGAGGCATACAGATGACAGCTGGGACAGAGGTAGTAGAGATGGATGAAATGGACAGACAGGAGAGATTTAGTAGCATCAACAGGATTTAGGATTGACAGCTAAGGAGGAGGAAGTGTGAGACGACCAAGGAGATGCTTAGGTACCTGGCTTGCACAATATAGTGGAGGCTTGTGTCATTTACTAAGGGAATAACCATTTAGAGCATTTGGAGGGAAGGCTGGGGGATCAGTTGAGTTTTTTGTATGAGAAGTTAATAAGCCATCCAAGAGAAAATATTCTCCAACAGACAATTGAGTATGCTTGTACGCAAACTGAGAAAGACTGACTAGGCTGTGAACTTAGCGAAGGGGTTTATCTTGCCCTAGAAACTTGTTTGCATAATGGCTTGAGAAGGAGAAGTAGAAAGATTTTGGGGTCAGTGGATCCAAGGTACTGAGGATGGCAAGGCATGAGCCAGACAGTGGAGGAAGGATTTGAGTAACTGAGGAGAGCCTAGACGTCAGACTATCTGATTAAAACTTGGTTTTACAACCTTCTACCTTGGGGCAAGCCCCTCACTCTTCCCAAGTCTCAGGGTCCTTGACTGTGAAAGGGTGAAATTAGGAGGATGTGGATCCTAAATCTGTTCTGCTGATTAGAGGCAAGAACACACACATTCTGCACACTTTTTCTAGGTATATGCTAACATTATATAAATGGCACTTGAGCTTATTATGTGCCAAACAAAATGGTAAGCAAACAGCAAATCCTGTAAGGATAACAAAAGGCCAGGAGAAACAGGAACTTGAATGTCCTCTTTTTAGGTGGTTTCCATTTTTTTCTTCTTTCTTTCATTTTTTTGAGATAGGGTCTCATGTGGCTCTAGCTGGAGTTTAACTTGTTGTATAGCTGAGGATGAGCTTGAAATCCTTATCCTTTTGCCTCTATTGCCCCAGTATTGAGACATGTGTTACCATAACCAAACACTTTTTGTAGACAGGTTCTCCCTATAGTCCCTGCTGACCTGGAACTCACTATGTAGGCTAAGCTGGCCTCCATCTCACAGACATTCAACTGCCTCTGCCTCCCAAATGCTGGGATTACAGGTGTACACCACTGCAGGTGGATCTCTATGAGTTCAAGGTCATCCTGGTCTACGTAGTGAGTTCCAGGCCAACTGAGACTACAGGGAGACCCTGCCTCAAAAAGACCAAACAAACAAACAAATAAACAGACGGATGTACACCATCATGCTCAGCTGATCTAGTTTTTTTTAAATGTTATTTAGGCTTGCACAGTATGGCCAGCAACATTAGCTAGTGCTCACTCTACTCTCTCTAACGGGAAAGCAGCAGACTACAAGAGACTGAACTGTATCTCCCTCCCTCTATTTCCAACAGACTCATGTTCAAGTTTCGCTCACAAAAATAGCCAGGAAATTTTTATTAGCCTTTTTAAAAAGTTAGTTAAAAATTATAGCCAAAAAAAGGAACCTGAACTTTAGTAACATAGCTGTGTCAGGATGGGACTCTGGCTCAAGCACTGTGGGGTTCCACGCCCACCATCCTGCAAGCGTCTTTGAGAAGCTGGGATGGGCGATCCCCTGCTTGCCAAGTGAGACCCCTTACCCTGAAGCCTCCCTGTTGATGTACTGGACAGACAAAATGTCACACTTCCTGTTTACCAAAACAACCTAGGCGTTTCGTTGCCCTCCTGTAGGAGCCACGTTGGCTCTCACTTCCCTTGCTCTTCTTCACAAACCCCCACCCCCCAGAGCACGATATCTTTGGTATAAAAACCTTTACTTGTTGCCAATAAACTGAGTCATTTCCCCATGAAATTTCTCACAGCCCATTATTAGGTTCATCCTTCTACCTCTCTCCAGGCTCCTGGGTACCTTCTCCCTCCCCCTTCCTGCCATTGCTGGGACCTGGCTTGTTGTCTGGCCAGAGCACTCCACGGAATCTTCCCTGCAGTCACTCCTGGTCCAGGGAGGAAGAACATCATAAGGCCACATCTGGTGCCACAACATGGAGCTAATGCCTTTCAGAGGACAAAAAGGAAAATAAAAGGTAAGGTCTCGCCCCATCTTGGGCAGAGTATGATAAAAGGCACATTTGCCCCATGTCTCTCTCAAGTGAGACATTCTTTTACAATATTTTCAGAGGATTCAGAGAAGGGAAGGTAAGCCCTCCCCATCCAGTAGGGGACTGGAGTAATGGGTAGCTGTGCCTGTACCTCTGAGTTTCTTGAGGGGAACAAGCTCTCTTTTTTCTAACCTTTAACTTTGGTTCTTGCTGACATGAGGGACTTGTTAAGCTAACTGGATTCCTGCCTGCTTGGTCAGGCGTGGGCAAGAAACTTCTGCCTTTAAATTCTTTTTATTCACTACCATTTGTCCCCTTTTCTATCATAAACAATCCGCCACACACAGCAGCTAGACTCCTAGACCAAGGGAACTGAGGCCACACCAAGCTATGGCCGGCTGCCAGCCTGTTAATTCTGACTTGGGAAAGTCAGGGCCAGCAAGTGTCCATGTCGCAGAACAAGACCCCCACCTGCTGAGTCTAGAGCAGAGGACCGGGAAGTTAAAAAACCATGGGGCATTGGGTGGGCAACAGGAAAGAAGTGTGCACAACCCTGCTGCCAGCCCGCTAAGTACCCCAGACCCACCGCAAAAATAACTAAAAGTAAAAAGCCACAGGGTAGGGCTCAAAGGAACTAAATATAAAAATGGTGAAGGGTTTTATTCCATTCATTGAACAGCCACAGGGATTAACAGTGTGACATCAATTACAGAACCTGTTATTGGGTCACAAATTCTACTCTCACCTCTCATGAGTGACATCCTTTGCAGTAACACCATCTTTTAATTTTTTAATTTATTTTTGTATGTGTTTGAATGTACTGTCTGCATGTAGGTTGGTGTACCCGTGTTGTGCAATGCCCACGGAGGTCAGAAGAGAGTGCTGGATCTCCTGAAACTGCAGTTCCAGACAATTGTTAGCTGCCATGTGGGTGCTGGAAACTAAACCCAGGTCCTTTGCAAGAGCAGCCAGTGCTCTTAACTGCTGAGACAGTTCTCCAGCCCCATCCTAGACAGTTGTGGTGGAGTAGGATGCTCCTCTACTGGAATTTCTTTGATGTTTTCATAATGATTAGATTAGAGTTATGAATTTAGTTTAAGGAAGCTCTCCGAGGTAAAGTGCCATTTTTCATTTGATCCTCTCTAGAGAACATCCCATCAAAATGATGTGTTGGTCTTGATGTTGACCTGGCTGAGATAATGTGTCAGGTTTCTTCAATGTAGCATTTCCTCTCCTCTCTGTGCTCTGGAAATAAGTCAACTTACTAGGTGCACCATTCATTTAAGGAATAGAACAGGGTGTGGTGGTGTATGGCTATAATCTTAGCACAGGACCTGAGGCAGGAAGACTGAGAGTCTGGAGCCAGAGCCAGGCCTGCTTAGTGAGACTCTGGAAGAGAAAGAAAGGAAGAAAGTAAGGAAAAAGGAAACAAATCCAGAAAACGAGTAAGGAATTATGGTCCCCCTCCTTGAACATCTAATGTTTGGGATTTCCCTGCACATGAGGTTTGTTTTCTCCTCCCCATTTATTTATGTACTAATTTCTTCTAGCACTTGGGATATGAATGCGAGAGCATCAGAAGTCCAAGGTTAGCCTCAGCCTGACAGGAGAGTCAGTCTTCATGAAACACAACAAAAAATTTCTTTATATCAGTATGAACTTTCAAAAAAAATTAAAATTTTTTTATTTTATTAAAAAAAATATTTATTATTTTTATTTTATCTGTATGAGTGTATCTCCTGCTTATATATAAGTGCACGCATGTCATGCAGTGCCCACTGAGGTCAGAAGAAGTTGTTGGATCCCATAGAACTGAAGTTACAGACAGTTGTTAGCTAGCATGTGGGTGCTGGGAACTGAACCTGGATCTTGTGCAAGAACAGCCAGTGCTCTTAACTGCTGAGCCATCTCATGAGCCTCTTATTTTTTTATTCCTTTATATATTTTTTGGAAATAGACTCTCCTGTCACCCCAGCTCTTCTGTAGATAAGGATGGCCTCAGATTCACAGAAATCCTCCTGACTCTGCCTCCTGAGTGTTGGCATTAAAGGCATGTGCCACCATACTCCGCAAAATGTTGTATTTATTTTTACATACATGATTGTTTTTGTCCGCATGCACATAAATGCACCATGTGCATGCAGTGCTTACAGAGGCCAGAAGAGAGTGTTAGAGCCCCTGGAACTAAAGTTAAGGACTAGTGTTAGCCTCCATGTGGATGCTGGGAACCGAACCAGGGTCCTCTGTGGGAGCAGCCAGTGCTCTTAACTGCTGAGTCATCTCTTCAAGCCCTCAATATGAACTTTTTAATTTTATTTTGTGCTTTGTGTGATAATCCAATACTCCATAGACCAAGAAGTGGCCATGGCTCCTTTTATTGGAAAATAGTGTAGAAATCATGATGGGTCCCAAGTGTGCTCCATGCAAATCATTTTGTAGGGGGAGTTGCTGAAGTTTTGTGTGTTTGTTTGAGATGTGGCCCTGGTTCGACTGGAATTTATCATCCTCCTGTCTTGGACTCCTAAGTTTATGGTCTCCTAGGATTATAGTCTCCCAACACAGTGCTGGGAATTTTTTTTTCTTTTTCTTTCTTTTTTTTTTTTCTTCAACAAATCAGAGTTCAACCAGAAAAGTTGAACCCATAGTACATAAATACGAAGAGTCTTTCTGCAAGATACTTGTTAGGCTAGAGAAAAGTCCTTGCCTGCCACAGCACTCTCTTGCCTTAGGTGCCCTTTCCCCCAGTGCTCCCCCCACCCCAGGCTGCAGAGCAGAACAAAGAAGCCAGCATGAAAAGTGAAAGACAGGAAAACTCAGCTCTGCCCTCTGGAGAACTGGAGAAGTCAGCAGTCCACTCAAGTACACGTCCCCAGGGGTCCAGTCATAACCTTACTTGGGCATTAGTCCAGTTCTCTGGACACACATCAGCCCCCTGCCCTCAGAAACCTATAAGATGTCTTTGCAACAGCCCCAGGGCATATCTGCCCCAGCCCTGGCCCTGGGGGCTGGTGGGACCACCCAGGACCAACCCAATGAACCTGCCTCTGTTGAACTATAATTCAGTTTAATCTGGCCTTTTCTATGTGTCACTGAAAGGATTCAGTACTGGCTTTGGCAGTTCTAAGCCCTGCCTGGGGAAATTGGAGAAATTGGCAAGCTGTAAGGAAAGGCCTTCAGAACAAGTAGACTGGGCCTGTTTATATTTTTCCCAACTGTGCTGGATTGAGTTGCAAAAAAAATAGCACAGACAACTTTCTTTTTGTTGGTTCTAGCATTTCTAGCTTCTGGCAGGAATGAATTTACTGGCAGAGCCAGGAAATCTCCAGCTCTTCAGCTGAGAAAGAAGAGTGGTTAGTTGGGGGGGGGTTCACCCTAAACTGTCTAGTTCATTTCTATCTCCTACTTTATTATCCCTCCCTCTGAAGAGTTTACCCGAATGGCCAAGAGGGAATGGGGCACTGTTCTCGCTAACTTCATGCTGAAGCGGGACAATGTGTGTGAGGCCATTGGGTTACCGATTCGGTGCGTTTATATAAAGGACCCACAAAAGGCATAGCTCTATAGAAAACAAAGTTTGGACTGGTGCCTGTGAAGGAGAAATGAAGGCAGGAGCAGTCAGACACGTGCTATCTGCAGGGAGCCCGGAGAGGAGCAGGATGAGCCTGAGTCCATTGGAATTCCTGGAGGAGGAATTCTGCAACACCCTTGTATTTGGGGTTTCTCCTTATTTTCATTTGGCCATGGTGTATGGACTCTGGGTTTGCTTTTCAGGCATTTTGTGAGTTCCCTCTTTTTTTTTTTTTTTTTTTTTTTTTTTTTTTTTTTGAGGACGGGCCNATATATGTGTATATACTTTAAGAAGGTTCTGTAGTGGTAGGTTTTGAACCCAAAGTGCTAGTTGCAAAAGTTAGTATTTAGCTTGGTTGCAAGAAGCCTTTTTAAATGTTTTTTTTTATTATTTTACGTGTATGAGTGTACTGTCTGCACGTAGGTTGGTGCACCCGCATCGTGCAATGCCTCGGAGGTCAGAAGAGGGCCTTGGACTCCCCTGGAACTGGAGCTAAAGATGGTTCTGAGCCACCATGTGGGTGTTGGGAATCGAACTCCGGTCCTCTGCAAGAGCAGTCAGTGCTCTTAACTACTGAGCCATCTCTCCAGCCCCTGTGAGTTCCCTCTTAAGTAGTTTCTAGACAGAGACAGAGAGCAAGATTTCATCATTCACTATTGACAATGGTGGACTTTCCCATATTGGCTGCAGGTGGCACTGCATTGTTCAACAAGCCAAGATCTGAAGTTCTATGCCTGTTAAACAACATCTCATATGACTTTAAGCCTAATATCTGAGAAGCACATTCTCTCAGGCTATAAAAGAAATATATGTAGATATCTTTGGTTGTACTTTCCTTTTCGGTGTTTAAGGCCACACAGTTAGCCCAGATTAACCAGGTTTTGTTTTCTCAAGGTCAGTTGAGGATCTAGCCCTCAGGGGCTGCTCAGGTTTTCTGGGGGTGGGGCCTGGCGATGCCCTCAAAGTTCCCTGTGACATAGTTGACCTAAGAGGGCAAGAAACAAAATTATTCCTTAAGTCCCTTGGCCAAATTGAGTATGGGCATTAAGTATGGCCATTAACCATCCAGAAAGTCTAAATTACACCAACCTGAATTACTGTATAATATTTAGATAAAGCTTGAACAAAATTCTAGCAGCCTTGCAGAAGAGAGATTTAACATCATAGCTTAAGCAGGCATATCACATGAAAGATATTTTAACCCAAATTTAAGCCTCTCTTAAGACTGTTTACTACAATCAGAAGCAGTCTCTTTGCTTTCCCAGACCTCCATATCCTGATTTATAGTTTCGCAGAAGGCAGGGGTTGTGTCACATACCTTTACACAGGAAATAAACTGGTAAGGTTTACCAAGACCATCCAGATTGTCTCCTTCTGGACTGTATACTGTTTGGTCAAGGAGATACAACCTGGCTTCTTTTGAGCCAATATTGTTATGGGTGAGAGAAATATCACAACTAACACTTGCATAATACAGAGCAACATAACATCTGTGTCCATTTAATCCTGAAGCTATAACTGGGAATCCAGTACAAATTAGGAATGGATTGAAAATTAACAACTCTGTATCCCAAGCATGTTACTATTTTCTATTCTGGAAATATCCAGCCATTTTAATTTTATATAGGAATCTTATCTTTTTATTAAAATCTTAACCTTTTTTGTTAATACTATGAGACTTAATAACCTTTTTGGGGGGGTTTTTTGAGACAGGGTCCCCCTCTAGCTCCGGTTGTCCTGGAACTCGCTATGTAGACCAGGCTGGCCTTGAACTCACAAAGATCCACCTGCCTCTGCCTCCCAAGTGCTAGGATAAAAGGAGTGTGCCACCATGCCCGGCAAGGCAAGCCTTAATAACCTTTATAAAATAGATTTGCCCTTAGTTGTTAAGATTTACTATTTCATATTTATAACAGTTATTTTAAATATACTATTATAAAGTATAAACCTTGAGATGTCCTTGTATACTATTATAAAGTATAAATCTGAGATATACTTGTAAGCCTTAGAGCAAGTTATATATGACTAATTCTCTCCAAATGTTCAAAGATGTTTTACACAGGCTTTGCAAAGGTATGGATCTTGACAAATATGTCTGCTCACTACAAAGAGGCCCTACCTAGTGATCAAATGTCTTGCATATAAAACAAAAATCACACTCTGGAGCAGAAGTAATCATTCCTTAACTTATAGCTATAAGGACCAGGAACCCCTTGCTTTAGGTTTTGAAGGAGTGTAACAGTTGGTAGAGAGGGGTAACATGTACTTAGTAAATCTTGAAATTGAATCCCATTAGTTACTTTTAATATAGACATTATATATAATGAGATAAATAACAATAACTTTGTTGAAATTAGTTCATCCCTTAGCTGTTCTCAACTTCACAATGCCTTTACTCTTAGGGTGTTTGGTTGTTCTCACTTTTTCTTGTCACAGGGTCAGGAGGCCAATCTGGACCTGGACAAGAGCTTTGAAGAACATCTTGAGATAACAGGCTTGAGTTTGAAGTGGGAGGGACAATCCCATCCCCAGAGTCAGCTTCTCGATGACCTCAAACAGTGTGTGATTATTTACCAATAATTTATACAAAAAGGCAGTTTTCTGTAGACTGTTTGCTTCTCGCCCACTTGTGCCCCTTTTCTAAAGCCTAGAGAACAATCTGTGGAAGAGGGGGCGTGGTAGAATGTAAGGGCTGCGATTGGGGTGAATTGTGAAACTATAGCAATATAGACTGGACTCTGATTTGATCAACATGCTTGTACATACAAGCCCCTCCAGCTGGACAATAGGGACCTTGGGCTGTATAAGTTTGGGCATAGCTGCTTGCCAATTGGTTTTACATGAAGGATGCTTGTATTTATTACTTATTACTTATTATTAAAAAAAAAGAAATAAAAAAATCTTAAAAATAGCCAGGCGTGGTGGTGCATGCCTTAAAGCACTCGGGAGGCAGAGGCAGGTGGATCTTTGGGAGTTCAAGGCCAGCCTGGTCTACATAGTGACTTCCGGGACAGCTGGGGCTACAGGGAGACCCTGTCTCAAAAAGTTAAAAAAAAATCTTAAAAATAATGAAAACACAGGTATATTGTTCAGATAAATGCTGTGATTGGGGGAGTTTTGATTGGGATACTATTTTGAAATGTGAATCTAAAATTTTGAAAATAAATGACCTTATAATCAATGGAAAAAAAGGCAGTTTTCTTTAGAATGTAACTTGGTGGCTTACATTGAACAGGAGAGCTGTTGAGTCGAGTGCCTAGTGGCAGGAGTGGAAACACCTGTCCTTCCAACCTGAACACATTTGTCTAGGCAAGTCTTCTCATCTGTTGGGTAACTAGAATGTCGAAAGCAGATGTGTCCAGAGTACAATGAGAAAGGAGCAAAAGCAAGCTTGAAGCAACTGAGTATCTGCAAGGGAAATACTCTATTTCAGAGAAAAACAAGCTTGGAATTACAATGTAGAAAGGGCAGGAATGAAGACCAGTGGAGGCCAGGTCTTAACTCCCATTGTAATTCTAATGTAATTTGAATTACATTATTCTAATTACATGTATGTAATTCTAATCAGAGTAGAATGACTCTACATTTATAACAGTCCCAATAATAACATTTAAACTTCACAGTTTACACAGAACTGAGAACCTCTAGTTGTGGAGTAAATTTTATTATAGTTAAAATATAGACATCCTGAAAATAATTAATTTTTCAGGGATGACATTTTATAAAAGTTGTACTGTCTATCAATGGTTTGGTAGTTTCTTAATATTTTTTTGGTCTTTGAGAGAAGGTCTCCCTGTAATACCAGCTTGCCTGGACCTCAGTATGTAGACCAGGCTGGCCTTGAAATCACAGAGATCTGCCTTCCTCGGCCTCCTGAGTCCTGGGATTAAATGCATGTGTCACCATGCCCAGCATTCCTTAATATTTTATACCTAAAGCTTCTTCTACGGGAGGTCTTTTATTTAGTCTGGATATGTTATTTAGTTTATAACAGGCTATTTCTGGTGGGTGTGGTAGTGCACACCTTTAATCTCAGCACTTGGGAGGCAGAGGCAGGCGGATCTCTGAGTTTAATGTGAGCCTGGTCTACAGAGTGAGTTCCAGGTCAGCTGGGGCTACAGGGAGACCCTGTTTCAAAAAAACCAAAAAAATAAACAAATAACAGGCTATTTCCAGGGCCTTTTTAATTGGAATGTCCTATAATTGGAGAAGTTTAGCTTTCAATAGATCATTAAACATTTCAATATTTCCTGCAGCTGTGGGGTTACACCTCATGTGGAAATCCCACATGACTGTCCATTACCTTACTCCAATGTTGTATGGTCTGTCCAGTAAAATGTAAACCTTGATCTGAATTTTTTTTTGGTATTTTGAGACAGGGTCTCCCTTCAGTCCCAGCTGGTCTGGAGCTCACTCTGTAGACCAGGTTGGCCTTGAACTCACAGAGGTCCACCTGCCTCTGCCTCCCAAGTTCTGGGATTAAAGGTGTGCACCACCACGCCCAGCATATCAAGCATTCTTAACTGGGTTTCAAACTGTACAAGTGATGGAAAATAGAATTATATATTCATTTTACACTCAAGGCTAACCCTGATTAAAAGTTACAGGGGGAATCAAGGTAATGACTGAAAGTTTTACTTACAGACAATTCCTTTAAAGGGCAGGGTAAAGAATGGGGTGATAAGAAATACTTAATACCATTTGAAGACTGATGATACCAAAAGTATGAAGTTGAATATAAATAGTTTTCTTGAGTGTGATTTATCCTGAGTTGTCTGCAGTCAACTCTCTCCCACACAGAAACCTAGGAAGTTCTGAGAGATTAAAACACAAGCATATTCAGCCCATGAAAGGAAACAGCCAGAGTTGACCAGAGTCCAAGAAAATAGCTCCAGAGAGTGGACTGTTTTGCTTCTCATCCACCTGTGCCCCTTTTCTAAGCCTAGGGAACAATCTGCGGAAGAGGGGGCATGGTAGAATGTAAGGGCTGCGATTGGGGTGAATGGTGAAACTACAGCAATGTAGTCTGGACACTCATTTGATCAACTTGATTGAACATACAACCCCTCACCCCCCGCTGGATGGTGGGGCTGTGGGGGTTTGGGCACAACAGCCTGCAAATTGGTTTTACATGAAGGATGCTTGTACTCATGGATTATCACTTATAGCTAAAAAATGAAAAAAAAAAATGAGAGAAAGATGCAGGACAGTTATGGCAGAATGCATGATCTGGGTTGGGGGCGGCGGAGGGGAAGGGAAAGGGAAATATGCCTGAACTGAATTGGAAAATGATGTATGAAATGCACAAAGATCAATAAAAAAATGTTAAAAAAAAAAAAACAAAACACAAGCATACAGCACACAGATTTACAGCCGGCCAGGCCAGCTGCCTCTGCCTCCCAAGTGCTAGGATTAAAGGTTGTGCCACCATCTGGCTAGAGCCCATCTTTTTTTTATTAATTTTATTTATTTCTTGTATGTGTATGAATGTACTGTCTGCATGCAGGTTTGTGCACCTGTGTCGTGCAATGCCGCGGAGGTCAGAAGAGGGTCTCGATTCCCCTGGAACTGGAGTTAAAGACGGTTCTCAGCCTCCATGTGGGTGCTGGGGATCGAACCAGGGTCCTCTGCAAGAGCAGTCGGTGCTCTTAACCGCTAGGCTATCTCTCCAGCCCCCAGACACTGCTCTTATGGCTGAGCCATCTCTCTAGCCCCCTCAGCTGATTTTCTTAATGCCAACAATGCTGCTATTACTTCTGCATGCTGTGCAGATTACTATCCCCTTCCTCCGTGATCATCAGTCCATCCCCAGGTCCATAGGCAGCCGCTTTCCGATGTATCTTAATACTATTGGAAGTTGCTTATCCATCTGGGAACCATGCATTTTCAAGCACATGTGACCATTCCGTTGGTCCCCATATTCCAAGGGGTGCCTCTTTCTGGGGAGGGGTAAGAGTTTTAAGGATTTCAGTGAGGGGGAACTGAGCTATTTCCCCAGTCAGCAAAGGCACTAACCCCTTTGCTACCATATCCTGGTCACAAAGAAATTCTTGTAAGTACCATTTCCGCTAAAATACCTTTCTTGAAGCAGCCCTCTCGGTCAGGCACTGGGACAGCTTCCAGGTGAGCTGGTCCAGGCAGGTGAGTGGCTAGCAGGGTAAGCATGCACTTCAGGTGAACCGGTGTCACAAAAGCAGCATGTCCGGGTGTCTCAGCTGTCATTCCCAAGTATCAACAGAGGGGGGGGGGTGTCCCCAGGACTGGGGTGTGAGCTGAGAGGTTCTAGGCATCTCACAAGCGGTTCCCCCCCCCCAGGGGGGACCATTTACACTCCCTGGCTTAAGTAGGCAGCAGCTGGGCGTGGGGCGTGCACTTGGTCCCAGGTGCTAATCTCAGGCTCGTGCCTCAGTCCCCAATCGTGAGGGGGGTCCAGCTCTAGTTATCTGTTTCTTGTGTTCATGCTGCCTCTGGCCACCTAATTAACTGAGCACGTTCAGTCTTTGGGTTCTGCCAAGCCCCTTTGTGGCTGGCCTAGTGCTGAGTTCTTATCTTTTTTTTTTTTTTTG
>VZQC01006087.1:270668-300713 GCA_009823505.1 Rhizomys pruinosus | reverse complement strand
TCTATTTCTTTTTTTGGTCTTTTTGAGACAGGGTCTCCCTGTAGCTCTGACTGTCCTGGAACTCACTCTGTAGAACAGGCTGGCCTTGAACTCTCAGAGATCCTCCTGCCTCTGCCTCCCAAGTCCAGCTCTGAGTTCTTATCTTAAAGCAGCTCTGGGCTGGAGCAGACCCCCTTGCTGAGCTAAGTTTAAATTTCTTTTCTTTTTCTTTTTTATTATTTATTTATTTATTTATTTATTTATTTTGGTCTTTTTGAGACAGGGTCTCCCTGTAGCCCCAGCTGTCCTGGAACTCGCTCTGTAGACCAGGCTGGCCTTGAACTCACTAAGATCCGCCTGCCTCTGACTCCCAAGTGCTAGGATTAAAGGTGTGCACCACCACGCCTAGCTAAGTTTAACAATTTCTATTTTCTTTAAGGTTACAGCACTTCACACATGATCTACTCTTTAATCCTAACTACCTCTAATTCACACAATTTTCATATGCTAATTATGCTCCTTACACTGTTCTAAAAATCAAATTCCAGGCCCCCTGGGGCTACAGGGAGACCCTGTCTCAAAAAGACCAAAAAATTATTATTTTTATTTTATTTTATGTGTATGAGTGTATTGCCTGCATGTATGTAAGTGCATCAGTGTCATGCAATGCCCATGAAGGTCATAAGAGGGAGCCAGATCCCCTGGAACTGTAGTTAAGGACATTGGAGGCTGCATGTGGGTGCTGAGAGCTGAACCTGGGTCCTCTTCAGGAGCAGCCCGTGCTCTTAACTGCCGAGCCATGTCTCCAGGCCAATTATTTTATTTTTAATTATAAGTATGTGTGTAGAGGATGTGTGCATGTGAATGTGGCTGTCCATCCGGAGGCATTGGTTTCCCTGGAGCTCAGGTTACAGGCAGCTATGTGTGTCTGAGATGGGAACTCAGGCTTCCGTAAGAGCAGCAGGTGCTCTTAACCACTAAGCCATCTCTCCAGCCCTTGTTCTGCTTTCAATTCTTTTCTTTTTCTTTTGAGACAGGGTCTCCCTGTAGCCCCAGCTGCCTTGAAATTCACCTGAAACTCACTGTGTAGACCATGTAGACCAGGCTGGCCTGATCTCACATAGATCTGCCTGCCTCCTTCTCCCGAGTGCTGGAATTAAAGGTATATGCCACTAGAACTAGGTTTTTTGGTGTGTTTTTTTGGTAACAGTTTTATAAAGCCAGAATTCAGGCTGGGGATATAGCTGTTTGGTAGAACACTTGCTTAGTACACACAAAGCCTTGGGCTCAATTCCCAGTACTTTGTAAACTAGGCATGGTGATGGACACCTGTAACCCTAGCACTTGAAAGGTGGAGGCAGGAGAATCAAATTCAAGGTTATTCTCATCTACATAGTAAGTTGGAGGCCAGCGTAGGCTACACGAGACCCTATCCTTAAAAAAAAAAAAAAAAAAGGCACAATTCAAACTAGGCATGGCAGTGATCACAGTACCCAGCAGGCTGAGGCAGAATTGCTATGAATTCGAGGCCAGACATAGCTACAAATTAAGACCCTTTCTCAATAACCACTCAAAAAGACACAATTCACGCTGGGAAGATGGATCAGTGCATAAAGAAAGTTTGCCTTCAAGCCTGATGATATCTACTCATGAGCCATAGTACACACATGCATACACACACACATAATTTTTAAAACATGATTCCCAAACAACACAATTTATTCATTTAAAACATACATTCGGGAGCTGGAGAGATGGTTCAGTGGGTAAGAATGCCAACTGCTCTTGCAGAGTTGCCGGGCTCGATTCCCAGAACCCACATGGCGGTAAGAACCATCTTTAAGCCCAGCATGGTGGTGCATGCCTTTATTCCTAGCACTTGGGAGGCAGAGGCAGACGGATCGCTGCGAGTTCAAGGCCAGCCTGGTCTACAGAGTGAGTTCCAGGCCAGCTGGGGCTATAGAAAGACCCTGTCTCAAAAACAACAACAACAAAAAACCCCCCATGCATTCAGCCAGGCGTGGTGGCACACGCATTTAATCCCAGCACTTGGGAACCAGAGACTGGCAGATCTCTAGGAGTTCAAAGCCAGCCTGGCCTACATATTGAGCTCCAGGCCAGCTGGGACTCAAGGGAGTCCCTGCCTCAAAAAGACAATAAATAAATAAATAAATAAATAAATAAATAAATAAATATCCTCTGCCATTTAGCTATTGGCTCCTTAACCAGCCATCCAAGTTCTAGACAGCCATTAATCTGTCTCCACAAACTGTGACTTCTGGATATTTCATATAAATTGAGTCATATCCCGGGTGATGTTTTGTATCTTGCAAATATTTGCCCAGTGATGGACTTTGATTTGAGGTGTTTCCATCTCTGGGGCTTAGTTTTTTTTTCTTTTTTTCTGGGATTAAAGTCGTGTGCCACCACGCCTGGCTTAAAGGCAGTTCTTAGCCACCATGTGGGTGCTGGGAATTGAACCTGGGTCCTCTGCAAGAGCAGTCAGTGCTCTTAACCACTGAGTCATCTCTCCAGCCCTGGGGGGTTAGTTTCTTTGAGACTGTGTGTAGGTCTGGTTGGCCTGGAATTCTCTATGTAGATCAGGCTGGCCCTGAACTCACAGAGATCCATCTGCCACTTGCCTCCTGAGTGCTGGGATTAATGGCATGCATATGCCTCACGTGTTTCCCTCTTTTAAAAAAATTTAGATTTTCATTATTTTAATTATGTATATCTGTGCAGCTACGTGTGTGGGTGCAGGTGACTGTAGAGCCTAGAGGCTTCAGATTCCTTTGGAGCTGGAATTACAGGCGTTTGTGAGCTTCCCGACTTAGGTGTTAGGAACCCAACGTGGGATCTCTGCAAAGGCAGTATGCTATGGTAACCACTGAGCCATCTCTAGTCCCCAAACATTTATTTGATTTAATTCATTATTTATTGATTTGTTATTTTTGAGACAGGGTTGCATGTTGACTAGTTTGGCCTCAAGCTAGATATGTAGTTGAGGATGACCTTGAACTTCTGATTCTCCTTCCACACTAGGTTTTTGCTGCTGTTGTTGTTGCTGGTGGTGGTTGTTTGTTTGTTTGTTTGTTTGTAGTTTTTGAGAGAGGATCTCACTATTTAGTCCTGGGTGGCCTGAACTTGTTGTATAGACCAGGCTGGCCTCAATCTCACAGAGATCATCCTGCCTCTGCCTCTGCCTCCTGAGTGCTGGGATTAAAGGCGTGTGCCACCACACCTGGGTCATGCTGTATTTTTAAATTTACGTTTTATTTATTAATTTTGTGTGTGTATGTGTCTGTGTGCATGTCAGCCAGCTTATGGAGATCAGAAGACAACTTTCAAGAGGGTTTTTTTCCTTCTATCAAAATGGTCCCAGCATCAAACTGTAGTCATCACACTTGACAGCAGGAGCCTTTACCTGCCCAGCCATGTCATCAGCCCATTCCAGTCTGTGCTCAGTGGTGGGGATGGAACCCAGGGCCTCATACATGCTAGGCAAGCACAATACCATCTCAGCTACATCCCCAGCTGTTTCCATCTTCAATTTTTTTTCATTTTTTTTATTTTTAGTGTGTGCATATGTGTGATGTGTGTGTTGTATGTGGTGTGTGTGTGTGTGTGTGAGTGTGTGTGTGTAGAATTGTAGGTGCAGGTGTACACGTGTCCTGGCTCATGAGTGGAGTTAAGAGGAAAATATTCAGAGATGGATGTGCCCTTTGACTATGGGATTCGGGGATTGAACTCTGGTGGTCGGATTTGCTCAGCAAATGCTTTTATCTCTGGAGACACCCCACCAGCCCCATCGCTGTCTTTTGACCATTATAAACAGTGCTTTTCTGAGCATTCACCTACAACGTTTTTTGAGGTTGGGTCTTTTATGTAGTGTTACCTGGCCTGATACTCCATATGTAGCCTAGTCTAGCCTCAAACTTATGACAAGCCTCTGGAACTCACTATGTAGACCAGGCTGGCCTTGAACTCACAGAGATGCCTGCTTCTGCCTCCCAAGTGCTGGGACTAAAGGTGTGTGCCACCATGTCTGGTGACGATCTTATTTCAGTCTCTTGAATACCAGGGTTTCAGACACCACACCCAGCCATGAATAAATTTTTGAGTAGACATTTTGTTGTTTTTTGTGGGGTTTTTGTTTTGTTTTGTTTTGTTTGAGAATGGAACTCATGCATCCCAGGCTGGCTATAGACTAGCCATGTTGCTGAGGATGACCCTGAACTCCTGATTGTCCTGCCTCGACTTCCTGAGGGCTTGGTTTACAGACATGGGACACTATATAATGCTCTAGACATGTTTTCATTTCTCTTGGGGAGATACCTAGAATCGAAGTGCTGGCTCAAACGCTGGCAGGACGTGTGACTTTTTAAGAAACTGTCAGTGGCATGCCATTTTCCATCTCCTCTGGCTCTACATCCTTGCCAGAGCTTGACATTTTAAAAATGTTTTTAAACAATGTCTCATTATGTAGCCCTGACTGGCCTCTAACTTACTGTATTGAAAAGGCTGGCCTCAAAGTTCTGATGACCTTATTGCACCCGCCTTCCAAGTGCCGGGATTGCAAGTGTGTGCTACTATGTCCAATCTGATCTGAAATCTACAAGGGCCATTTTTATTAGAGAAAACTAACAGATCAGGGAAGCTATAAATCTCAGTAGCTGTGGAAAGGAGTGAGATAGAGATCGAGTAATGCTTTTGAGTTAGGGGCCAAGAAAACATGCAGGTTTAGTAATGGGGGGGGAGTACTGTATGGGGGTTGGAGGATCTTCAGCAAGATGTAGGGAAATTTTTTTTTTTTTTTGGTCTTTTTGAGACAGGGTCTCCCTGTAGCTTTGGCTGTCCTGGAACTCTCTATTTAGGCCAGGCTGGCCTTGAATTCACAGAGATCCGCCTGCCTCTGCCTCCTGAGTTCTAGGATTAAAGGCGTGTACCACCCTGCCTGGTAGGATTTTTTAAATGACATTTTTAGTAGGGTTTTTTTTTTTGAGAATTTCTTTTTTTTTTTTTTTTTTTCTTTTGGTCGTTTGGACAAGTGGGGTCTCCCTGTAGCTCTGGCTGTCCTAGAACTCACTCTGTAGACCAGGCTGGCCTTGAACTCACAGACATCCACCTGCCTCTGCCTCCCAAGTGCTAGGATTAAAGACGTGCGCCACCACGCCCAGCAAGAATTTCTTATTTTTATTAATTTTTTTATTTATTTCTGTATGTGTATCAATGTACTGTCTGCATGCAAGTTTGTGCACCCGTGTCGTGCAACGCCGCGGAGGTCAGAAGAGGGTCTCGGATTCCCCTGGAACTGGAGTTCTCCTGGAATTGGAGTTTCAGACGGTTCTCAGCCACCATGTGGGTGCTGGGGATCGAACCCGGGTCCTCTGTAAGAGCGGTCGGCACTCTTAACCGCTAGGCCATCTCTCCAGCCCAAGAATTTCAATATATATAATATATATGTCTTTTTTTTTGAGACAGTTTCTCTGTACTCCAGCTGGCTTGGAACTCGCTATGTACACCAGGCTGGTCTCAAACTGACAGAGCGCCTTGTGCCTTTGCCTCTCAAGTGCTGGGATTAAAGGTGTGTGCCACCACATTTGGCCAAACAATATATATATTTTTTTAATTTATTGATGCTTTGTATTTCATACATCATTTTCCAATTCAGTTCAGGTATATATCCCCTTCCCTTCCCATCCCCTACCCATCCCGGATCATGCATCTTTCTGTTTTGTTTTGTTTTCACTTTTTTTTTTTTAACAATAAGTGATAATTTGTGAGTACAAGCATCCTTCATGTAAAACCAATTTGCGAGCAGTTGTGCCCAACAATATATTTTTATCATATATTTTCCCTCCCCCACTTCCCCCCCCAAAAAATTGAGGACACGAAGGAAGGAGTAGAGAGGTGGGAGTAGATGTGAGAGAATCTTTTTTAAACAGAGTAAATATACATTTATTAAAGAGAAATGAGTGAGAAGGAACTCCCAAGAGTGGGAGAAACTGTTCTGTTTCAATTCTGTGGCTGTGATAAAACATCCGGACCTAAAGCAACTTAGGGAGGAAAGAGTTTATTCCCCTTCCAGTGACTGACTAAGATAATTACTTGATTGAGTCTCCTTTTTCAGGTGATTAGAGGCAGTGTCTGCTTGATGATTAATGCTAACTAGAACAGGCTCCAACGGGAAAATCCTCACTCCTTTATTTTTGAGATAGGGCATCATGTAGGCCAGACTGGCCTTAAACTTATCATATAGCTAAATGAACTTGAGCTCCCAAGCTTCTGTCTCCACTTCGGAGTGCTGGGATTACAGGTGTGCATTACCATGCCTCCCCGTGCTGGCCATGGAACCCAGGGCTCTGTGCATGGTAGACAAGCACTCTAGAGTTGAGCATATTCCCTCTCATTGTAGTTTTGATTTACATTCCCCTATTGACCAGTGACAGTGAAAATCTTTTCATGTTTGTTGGTCACATGTTTATCTTCCATGGAGAAATGTGTATCAAAGTCTTTTGTCAGGGTGCTGCCTATAGTCTTAAGAGTGAATATGGGGGGCTAGAGAGATGGCCTAGTGGTTAAGATCGACGACTGCTCTTGCAGAGGGCCCGGGTTTGATCCCCAGGACCCATGTGGCAGCTGAGAACCATCTTTAACTCCAGTGCCAGGGGAACCTGATGCCCTCTTCTGACCTCTGCGGCATTGCACGACATGGGTACACAAACCTACATGCAGACAGTACATTCATACACATAAAAAAATAAAAATAAAATTAAAAAAAAGAGTGACTATGGAGCAAGGTGTGGTAGCTCATTCTCTTAATCCCAGCACTTGGGAGGCAGAGGCAGGCAGATCTCTGGGCGTTCGAGGCCAGCCTGGTCTATATAGTGAGTTCCAGTCCAGCTGGGGCTACAGGGAGACTATGCCTGGTGAGACCGTCTTAAAAATAAATAAATAAATATAAATATAAAGCGAACAGTACTAACTTAGGTTGAGCAGCTGGACATCTCTCTCCTGCAAGCCCTAATCCTCCCTCATAATACTGAATCTCTTCTTTCATGTTCCACATTTCCTTTTCCTCACACGGATTTTTTTTTAAACAGAGTCTCTGTGTAGCTTCAGCTGGCCTGGAGCTTGCTGTGTCAACCAAGCCAGCCTTGAACTCATGGAGATCTGCCTGCCTGTACCTTCCAACTGATGAGATTAAAAGCATGTGCCACAGCCGAGAGTGGTAGCACGCGTTTAATCTCAGCACTGGGGAGGTAGAGGTGGGTGGATCTCTGTGAGTTCAAGGCCAGCCTGGTCTACAGAGCGAGCTCCAGGACAGCTGGTACTAAAAGGGAGACCCTGCCTCAAAAATACCAAAAAAAGGAAAAACTAAAAGCATGTGCCACCATGGCCAGCCCTCATCATCACTGTTACCCTCTCTTGGCTAACTTAAAATCCAGAAGAGGGAACATTAAGCACATTGGAAGGAGTGCTAGAGGCTAGGTGAGGGGGGAACAAGGCTCTTGAAAGAGCCAGCAAGACTATGTGGCTGGAACACAGCGATGGGCTGGGGACTGAATATGGAAGGGATGAAAGGATTTTGAGAGAGAATGAAAGGTGAAGAGAAACTTCTCTAGGGCTTTATCCTAGTAAATACCCACAAAGAAAGCCATAGAATGTCATTTAAGACCAGAGAAAAGAGGTTCAAAGATGAGGAAACATCTAATACTGTTCAGTGGGGCCAAAGAAGTTAACTAAGACAAGTATTTGGTTTTGACAGGTCAAAGGAACTAAGGTGTGAATGTATGTGTCACTTTAAACTCTGTGTGTTGGAACTTAACCCAACATACATCTGGCATAGTGTAACCCAAAGGTGCTGGTATTATTAGGAGGTGGATAGGTCCTTTGGGAAGTGATCAACTTACGGTGGCTTTGTTCTCATCAATAGGATGGATGTCCTAAGACAGCTTTCAGAGAGCAGCTGGACCCTTTCCTCTCTTCCACCATGTGAAGGTACACAAAAGACATCATACATGAAGAATGGGCTCTCACTAGACACCAACTCAGGCTGCTTGTGTCTTGATCTTAGACTTGAGAGAAAGGCATTCTTGGGTTTGTTGTTGTTGTTGTTGTTATTTTATGACTGGTACATTTTTACTTATTTTTGAGACAATGTCTCAACATGTAGCTCTGGTTGTCCTAGAATTCCATATGTAGACTAGGCTGATCTTGAACCTTAGCTATACTCTGTCTCTGCTCCTGACTGCTGAGATTACAGGCACAGGCCATTATGCTTGGCTTGGCTTTTTTTGTGAGGGAAGCTCTCATGTAGGCCAGACTAGTTTTGACCTCCTGACCCTCTTGCTTCCACATCCTAAGTGTTGGGATTACAGGCAGATACCACCAGGACGCAGACATGCCAGGTAAACACTCCACCAACTCAGCCATATCCCCAGTTCTCTCCCCTTTTTTCCACTTAAGAGACAGGGTCTTGCTATGCTGCTCATGCTGGCCTTGAACTCCTGGGTTCAGAGGCTCCTCCTACCCTAGTTCCCAGTCGCTGGGAATATTGGCGCCTGCCACTGTGTCTGACTCCATAGGCAGATCTTGACAGAAGACAGACATACTCCTTTGTTAAAAGCAATGGGAGGGGCTGGAGAGATAGCCTAGTGGTTAAGAGCACCAACTGCTCTTGCAGAGGACCCGGGTTCGATCCGCAGCACCCGCATGGCGGCTAAGAACCATCTGTAACTCCAATTCCAGGAGAACTCCAGTTCCAGGGGAATCCAAGACCCTCTGAGACCCTCTTCTGACCTCTGTGGCATTGCACGACACCGGTGCACAAACCTACATGCAGACAGTACATTCAAACACATACAAAAATAAATGAAATTTTTAAAAAAATAAATAAAAGCAATGGGAGGAGGAAGGCAGGGAGACTGGCTGTAGAATTCCTGATATGTCAGCTGGAGTAGGGGCATTTCCATAGACAAATGGGGTTAAAAAACAAAGGACGAGCATAGCATTATTCCCTTCAGTGGATTTCAGGGGTAGCTTAGACTCCAATTTACAACGTTGCTGGAAATAATATCTAATATACTTACTATTTGTTGGCCACTTTGTAAAAAGCTGCTTCTACAAGCTTTGAACTTGATATTTAGTCTCAGACAAGACACTAAACTTCTGAATCTCATTACTCCACCTCCCAAGTGCTTGGGATCACAGGCCTATGCCACCATGCCTAGCTTATTTGGTGCTGGGAATCAAACCCAGGGCATCATGCATGCTAGGCCATCTCTCTACCATTTGAGTTACATTCCTAGCCTGCTTTAAAAACTGAGTGTAGTGGCTCACTCATAATCTCAGTTCTTAGGAGGATGAGGCAGGAGTTTGCCCCAAGTCTGATGGTAACATTGCCCTACAAAGTGAATTCTAAGAGAGATGTTCTGTCTCAAAACAAAACAACAACAACAAAAAAACAAAAACAGGTTCGAGAAAAACAAACCATCTGGGCATGGTGGCTCACTCCTTTAGTCCCAGCACTGGGAAGGCAGAGGCAGGCAGTTCTCTGTGAGTTCAAGGCCAGCCTGGTCTACATATCTACGTAGTGAGTTCCAGGACAGCTGGGGATAAAAAAATAAAGAAACCAAAATAGCTGTGCTGTTGTATACCTATAATCCTAGTCCTTGGGAGGTTGAGGCAGGAAGATCAAGAGTTCAAGGCCAACCTGGACTATATAAGATGCTGTCTCAAAACAAACGACCCCCATGGGGCTGGAGAGATGGCTCAGTGGTTAAGAGCACTGACTGCTCTTGCAGAAGACCTGGGTTCGAATCCCAGCACCCACACGATGGCTAAGAACCATCTTAGGCCAGGCAAGGTGGTGCACGCTTTTAATCCCAGCAGTCAGGAGGCAGAGGCAGGTGGATCTCTGTGAGTTCAAGGCCAGCCTGGTCTACAGAGTGAGCTCCAGGCCAGCTGGTACTAAAGGGAGACCCTGTCTCAAAAAGATAAATAAATAAATAAATAAATAAATAAATAAATAAACAAATAAATAAGGCTGGGCATGGTGGCTCAAGGACAGCTTGGTTTACATGAGTTCCAGGCCAGCCAGGGCTATATAGTGAGACCTTGTCAAAAAAAAAAAAAAAAAAAGACCCCAAAGTCTATTATAATGGTGACATATATGTCTTGGTCTTTTTGAGACAGGGTTTCTCTGTAGCCCCAGCTGTCCTGGAACTCACTGTGTAGATCAGGTTGGCCTTGAACTCACAGAGATCCACCTGCCTCTGCCTCCTGACTGCTGGGATTAAAGGGGTGCAACACCACTCCCGGGGAGATGTATTTCAATATGGAACATGTGTTTAACATTCAAGAGACCCTAGGCTCCACCCCAGAACCATAAACAAATAAGTCAAAGTTCACAGTTTGTGGAGAACATGAACCAATATCCCTTCGAAGGACAGCTATCCCCTCTGGTACATGTGGAAAATGACCTGTCATAAACAGAACTCTTCCTCTTTTTTTTTTTTTTTTTTTTTTTTTCCCTTGTCTTTTTTGAGTAGGGTCCCTGTAGCCCCAGCTGGCCGGGAACTCATTCCATAGACTTTCCCTTGATCTCACAGAGATCTGCTTGCCTCAGCTCTCCTGAATGTTAGAATTAAAGCCCCCACCGCTGCACCTGCTTTCTAAACTTTTAGAGACAGCCGAGGCTCACCTTAACTACTATGTAGTCAAGGATGACCTTGAACCCTTTTCCTATTTCACTGTCTCAAGTCCTAGGATTGCAGGTATGTACTATCACACCAGGTTTATGCAACGCTAGGGATTCAAATCCAGGGCCACATGCATGCTGGGCAGGTACTCTTTCAATTGAGCTATATCCTCCAACCTTAAGATATACTCATTTTATTTATTTTTTTAATGTTTATTTATTCTGTATGTATGAATGTATTGTCTGCATGCAGGTCTGTGCACCGTGTTGTGCAATGCCGCGGAGGTCAGAAGAGGGTGTTGTGGTTCCCCTGGAACTGGAGTTTCTCCTGGAATTGGAGTTCGGAACGGTTCTCATCAGCCGCCATGTGGGTGCTGGGGATCCATGTGGGTGCTCAGGATCGAACCCGGGTCCTTGTAAGAGCGTCGGCGCTCTTAACTGCAGTCCATCTCTCCACCCTCAAGATATACTCATTTTAAAGCTGGACTAATGTATTTCAACAAGATCCCCCTCCTGAACTACCCTAGCAGATAACATGGTTTTGCTATAAGCCCTGCAGACTCCTTTTCAGTTGCTTCTAACAGCTGGAATTTTCTATTCCCTGTGTGTCATTGATGTGCTACATGTTGCTGGGTAGAGATTCTGAACACCTCTGAACAGTTCTTCCAAAGAAATTGTATTTTTCCCATTTAACTGACGAGGAAACTGCAACTCAAGAGAGGTGGGAAGTCGGCTCTAGGCCTCTAATCGGAAGCCACAATTTGAACTCAGGGCAGGCTAGACACTTTCCAATTACACTAGTGAATTTGAAGTTTGCTCCAGAGGCTGTCCACCTAGAATAAAGGGAGGAGGTGGAAAGAGCAGATCTTGAGCCAGCTTCCATCTGGGGACCCCACATGGTCAGTTTTACACAGGCCTTCTACGTAAGCTTCATCAGAGGGGGCGGAAAAGTTTCAAGGCATTTCTCTTATAGGGGTCTCTCGCAGCTGATGAATTACTTTCATTCCCCCAGCACATCATCCTCCTGGTGACCACTAGAATGATTTCCCCCAATCTCCTCATGTCACTCCTCTGCTTAGAGGCGGTTCATGTCTCCCAAGTACATTTCAGCTAAAACCGATGAGCCTCTTTTAGCACAGTTTAGGAGACACTTTGTGTTCTGAACTCCCATCCGTTTTTCTAGTCTTATCATTAATCACTCCCCAGTTTCTGCCGAATTAGCTGACTGGCGGCTCCTGGCACTTGCTACATTCACTGGCCACCTCCCACTCACCTCCGGTACCTTTAGCCTCCTCCCCAGCAAGCCTTTCCTGCCCCCAGGTCAGGCCCTCCCTCCTTGCTTCCTCTATACTCCTTCCCCAAACCCTCTTACCTGCCCCAGCCCTGCTTCTAATGGTCTGCTTTGCCTGCCTTTATCCAGTACTAGAATTCAACTTTGCATCATCTGAAGAGCGGTGTCTTGGAGGATTTACGAGTCTTGCCTCTGAAAGCATACTAGAAATGCCAATGGCTTAATTTTAGCACTGAGCATTTTCAGCATGCAAATTTGTCCCCGGTAGCCAAACCTCACTTTTACAAGAAAGATGTAGGATAGGCCATCAGTGAGAAAAATCTGTGAGAAAGAATAGCGGACTACAGGGCTGAGAGACCCTAGTGGTTAAAGCAGTGACTGTTACTTCTAGAAGACCAGACCCAGGTTTGACTCCCAGCACCCATGCGGCTAAACCATCTGTAATTTCCGTTCCAGGGCTCCAAGCCCGCTTTGACCTCTGTAACATTGCATAACACGGTGCACCTACCTACGTGCCATTATACTACAAATAAATAAAATAATTGTTTTATTTTCGGGTGTGGTGTGCACACCTTTAATCCCAGCACTCGGGAGGCAGAGACAGTAGACCAGAAGTTTAGGGTGATCCTTGGCTATTATTGAGTTCAAAGCAGTACTACATGAGACCCTATCTAAAAAAAATTGGGCTGGAGATTTGCCTTAGCAGTTGAGAGCATTGTACTGTTCTTGGCTGGCCCAATTCTCACAGGATCTCACAACGGTAACAAACCTAACCTATACTCTTGTCAAAGTGCTCAGAATGAAAGGCAATGGCTCAGTCCAGAGGTCCCACAGACCTCTCTGCTCAAAAAGAAGTGGCTCCAGATTTAAAGGTATGCCTCTAAAAAAAGGAAAAATGCCTTCTACTACATCTACACTCTTGCTTCAACCCAAACCAAAAACATATCTAAGTTATTTCTATTCGTTCTTAAATTCATAGTCTTTCCATAGGGCCGGCATGGGTGGCATGCCTTTAATCCAGCTTGGAGGCAGAGGCAGGCAGATCTCTGTGAGTTCAAGGCCAGCCGGCTACATAGTGAGTTCAGGCTAGCTGGAGCAACAGGGAGAACCCTGTCTCAAAAAGACACCCCTGCCCCAAATAATAGCGAGTAGACAGGATAAGCTATAGAAAACTGCTATCAAATCCTCTAGCTGACTTGGTTTTCGGTTTGTGTTTGAGTCCGATTCTTTGTAGCCCCCCGGCTGCCTGGAACTCCCTGAGGTAGACCATGCCCAGAGATCCCTCTGCCTCTGCCCTCACAGACCTGGGATTAAAATTGAGTGCACACCACACCCCCGGTGTTTTTCTTCTTATTAAGACAGTGATGGACAGTTGTCGTGGGTCTGCAATTCTGCTCATAGTTAAGTTTCACACTTTTCCTATAATGAGGAAACCGTTATGGGGAGGTAGGAAAGCTCCCATCACACAAGGGTCAAACAGGCCCACCCAGTAGAAGGAGTGTGACCTGGATGTGTGGGCTTAGGAATTTCTTGGCTGTTCTGTAATGACTCAGTTTCTCCTTAGTGTTGAAGGAGTGGGCTGACAGGGCTGGGGAACTAGACACTCTTTTAGATGGGGTACACAAGCCCCAGAGATCCAGTGCTCTTTAAAAAAAATGCACTTATCTGTTTCCCTGGGCCAATGATTTTGGCTCAGCAGAGTAAAAAAGCACTTTTTGCGAAGCCTGATGACCTGAGTTCCATTCAGGGTGAGAGAACTGACTCCTGCAAGCTGTATTCTGACCTGCACACATGCACCACGGCGGAGTGTGCTTGCATGCACACAACCCACACATATTTGAAACAAATATAAATTTTTTTTTGTCTTTTTCGAGACAGGGTCTCCCTGTAGCCCTAGCTCTCCCAGATTCGCCCTGTAGAGCCAGGCTAGCCTTGAACTCACAAAGATCTCCTGCCTCTGCCTCCCAAGCATGCTAAACTAAAGGCGTGCAGACCAACCATGCCTGCAAAAAATATTTCTTTAAAAAATACGGATGAAACTCAGCATGGTGATTGATGGATGCCCATAATCTGAGCACTCTAGAGGCAGAGGCAGATCATATGGATGAAAGTTTCAGGCCAACCTGGAGCCAGGGTACAAGTGAGACCTGTACCAAAACCAAAAATTGTGGATGAAGAAAATCATATCTCAGTACAAGACGGGCATGGGATGCCAGGCGTGGTGGGCAACGCCTTTAATACCTAGCACTTGGGGAGGCAACAGGCGGAATCTTTGTGATAGTTCAAGGCTAGCCTTGGTCTACAAGAGTGAGTTCCAGACAGCTTGGGCTACAGGAGGAGACCTGTGTCAAAAACCAAAAAAAAAAAAAAAAAAAAAAAAAAAAAGAAAGATGGGCAGGGGGGTAATATTCTAGTTGGAAACCACAAAGTCAAGAATCAATTTTTTTCTGATTNAATATTATAAAATATATTCTAAAAAATATATACAGTCTACTAAACTAGGGGCCTCTGTTGACTCACAATCCTTCCCATGGGGGAATCCCTATGTGTTTTTTTGCTGCTGAATATTGAACCTAGAGTTTTTTTTTCCCTTTGGTCTTTTTGAGATAGGGTCTCCTGTAGCCCCAGCTGGCCTGGAACTCATTACATAGACTTTCCCTTGATCTCACAGAGATCTGCTTGCCTCAGCCTCCTGAATGTTAGAATTAAAGCCCCGCACCGCTGCACCTGGCTTTCTAAACTTTTAGAGACAGCCGAGGCTCACCTTAACTCACTATGTAGTCAAGGATGACCTTGAACTTCTAATCTTCCTATTTCTACTTCTCAAGTGCTAGGATTGCAGGTATGTACTATCACACCAGGTTTATGCAACGCTAGGGATTCAAATCCAGGGCCACATGCATGCTGGGCAGGTACTCTTTCAATTGAGCTATATCTCCAACCTTAAGATATACTCATTTTATTTATTTTTTTTAATTTTATTTATTTCTGTATGTGTATGAATGTATTGTCTGCATGCAGGTCTGTGCACCCGTGTTGTGCAATGCCGCGGAGGTCAGAAGAGGGTGTTGGGTTCCCCTGGAACTGGAGTTCTCCTGGAATTGGAGTTTCGGACGGTTCTCAGCCGCCATGTGGGTGCTGGGGATCCATGTGGGTGCTCAGGATCGAACCCGGGTCCTCTGTAAGAGCGGTCGGCGCTCTTAACTGCTAGTCCATCTCTCCAGCCTCAAGATATACTCATTTTAAAGCTGGACTAATGTATTTCAACAAGATCCCCCTCCTGAACTACCCTAGCAGATAACATGGTTTTGCTATAAGCCCTGCAGACTCCTTTTCAGTTGCTTCTAACAGCTGGAATTTTCTATTCCCTGTGTGTCATTGATGTGCTACATGTTGCTGGGTAGAGATTCTGAACACCTCTGAACAGTTCTTCCAAAGAAATTGTATTTTTCCCATTTAACTGACGAGGAAACTGCAACTCAAGAGAGGTGGGAAGTCGGCTCTAGGCCTCTAATCGGAAGCCACAATTTGAACTCAGGGCAGGCTAGACACTTTCCAATTACACTAGTGAATTTGAAGTTTGCTCCAGAGGCTGTCCACCTAGAATAAAGGGAGGAGGTGGAAAGAGCAGATCTTGAGCCAGCTTCCATCTGGGGACCCCACATGGTCAGTTTTACACAGGCCTTCTACGTAAGCTTCATCAGAGGGGGCGGAAAAGTTTCAAGGCATTTCTCTTATAGGGGTCTCTCGCAGCTGATGAATTACTTTCATTCCCCCAGCACATCATCCTCCTGGTGACCACTAGAATGATTTCCCCCAATCTCCTCATGTCACTCCTCTGCTTAGAGGCGGTTCATGTCTCCCAAGTACATTTCAGCTAAAACCGATGAGCCTCTTTTAGCACAGTTTAGGAGACACTTTGTGTTCTGAACTCCCATCCGTTTTTCTAGTCTTATCATTAATCACTCCCCAGTTTCTGCCGAATTAGCTGACTGGCGGCTCCTGGCACTTGCTACATTCACTGGCCACCTCCCACTCACCTCCGGTACCTTTAGCCTTCCTCCCCAGCAAGCCTTTCCTGCCCCCAGGTCAGGCCCTCCCTCCTTGCTTCCTCTATACTCCTTCCCCAAACCCTCTTACCTGCCCCAGCCCTGCTTCTAATGGTCTGCTTTGCCTGCCTTTATCCAGTACTAGAATTCAACTTTGCATCATCTGAAGAGCGGTGTCTTGGAGGATTTACGAGTCTTGCCTCTGAAAGCATACTAGAAATGCCAATGGCTTAATTTTAGCACTGAGCATTTTCAGCATGCAAATTTGTCCCCGGTAGCCAAACCTCACTTTTACAAGAAAGATGTAGGATAGGCCATCAGTGAGAAAAATCTGTGAGAAAGAATAGCGGACTACAGGGCTGGAGAGACGCCTCAGTGGTTAAGAGCAGTGACTGTTCTTCTAGAAGACCAAGACCCAGGTTTGACTCCCAGCACCCACTGGCGGCTAACAACCATCTGTAATTCCAGTTCCAGGGGCTCCAAAGCCCTCTTTTGACCTCTGTAAGCATTGCATAACACAGGTGCACCTACCTACATGTAGCCATTATACTCGTACACATAAAATAAAAATAATTGTTAAAATAGTAGCTGTTCCCGGGTGTGGTGGTGCACACCTTTAATCCCAGCACTCGGGAGGCAGAGACAGTATGACCAGAAGTTTAGGGTGATCCTTGGCTATGTATTGAGTTTGAGGCCAGTCTGGGCTGCATGAGACCCTATCTCAAAAAAAAATGGGCTGGAGAATTTGCTTAGCAGTTGAGAGCTTGTACTGTTCTTGCTGGCCTAATTCTCACAGGATCTCACACAGGTACACCTACCTCTTCCTCCAAAGTGCTCAGATGAAAGGCAATGCTCAGTCTCAGAGGATCTCCCACAGGTATGCCTACCTCTGCCTCCAAAGTGCTCAGATTAAAGGTAATGCTCTTCTACACCCTCTAATTAAAAAATTTTAAGGGCCAGGCATGGTGGCACATGCCTTTAATCCTAGCACTTGGGAGGCAGAGGCAGGCAGATCTCTGTGAGTTCAAGGCCAGCCTGGTCTACATAGTGAGTTTCAGGCTAGCTGGAGCAACAGGGAGACCCTGTCTCAAAAAGACCCCCCTGCCCCAAAATAATAGCTGATTACAGGATAAGCTATAGAAAACTGCTATCAAATCCTCTAGCTGACTTGGTTTTCGGTTTGTGTTTGAGTCCGATTCTTTGTAGCCCCGGCTGGCCTGGAACTCCCTAGGTAGACCATCCCAGAGATCCCTCTGCCTCTGCCCTCACAGACCTGGGATTAAAATTGAGCACCACCACACCCCGTGTTTTTCTTCTTATTAAGACATGATGGACAGTTGTCGTGGGTCTGCAATTCTGCTCATAGTTAAGTTTCACACTTTTCCTATAATGAGGAAACCGTTATGGGGAGGTAGGAAAGCTCCCATCACACAAGGGTCAAACAGGCCCACCCAGTAGAAGGAGTGTGACCTGGATGTGTGGGCTTAGGAATTTCTTGGCTGTTCTGTAATGACTCAGTTTCTCCTTAGTGTTGAAGGAGTGGGCTGACAGGGCTGGGGAACTAGACACTCTTTTAGATGGGGTACACAAGCCCCAGAGATCCAGTGCTCTTTAAAAAAATGCACTTACTGTTCCCTGGGCCAATGATTTGGCTCAGCAGGTAAAAGCACTTTTTGCGAAGCCTGATGACCTGAGTTCCATTTCAGGGTGGAGAGAACTGACTCCTGCAAGCTGTATTCTGACCTGCACACATGCACCACGGCGAGTGTGCTTGCATGCACACACCCACACATATTTGAAACAAATATAAATTTTTTTTTGTCTTTTCGAGACAGGGTCTCCCTGTAGCCCTAGCTCTCCCAGATTCGCCCTGTAGACCAGGCTAGCCTTGAACTCACAAAGATCCTCCTGCCTCTGCCTCCCAAGTGCTAGAACTAAAGGCGTGCACCACCATGCCTGGCATAAAATATTTCTTTAAAAAATACGGATGAAACTCAGCATGGTGATTGATGGATGCCCATAATCTGAGCACTCTAGAGGCAGAGGCAGACATATGGATGAAAGTTTCAGGCCAACCTGGTCAGCCAGGGTCACAAAGTGAGACCATGTATCCAAAACCAAAAATGTGGATGAAGAAAATCATATCTCAGTACAAGACGGGCATGGGATGCCAGGCGTGGTGGTGCACGCCTTTAATCCTAGCACTTGGGAGGCAGAGGCAGGCGGATCTTTGTGAGTTCAAGGCTAGCCTGGTCTACAGAGTGAGTTCCAAGACAGACCCTGTCTTAAAAAAAAAAAAAAAAATCAAAAGACCAAAAAAAAAAAAAAAAAAAAAAAAAAAAAAGATGGGCATGGGGTTATGTCTAGTTGGAGAACCCAAGTCAAGTCATTTCATGATTCACTGTGTAAACATCAGAAATACAAATTGGGGTGACTTTCCCTTTTCACCACCCACCCTAGGCCTCCTCCAGACTACTGCTCTAGAGTGACCTTGTGCTTAAGGATGGACCGGGATGCCAGAGCTGGGGAAGCAGGGGAACTGTGTATTTCTACTCAGAGCCAAGATGAAGGTCACTCCCTTGGTGCACAGCTTCTGGCCATTTGCTCTGAGAATGAGGCCCAAACTCTGCTATGGATCACTAGCTTGTAGCCATGGATTGATTTGCAGCCTCTTTCCTGCAAACCATATGTAGTGTCACCTTATCACACCCCCACTCTTGTGCCCCCCAAAAACTAGGGTCCCTACTCCGCCACATCTCACCCCGCCCACATCTCACCCCCCACTTCCCAACCCCCGCATCTCACCCCCCACCTCCCTCATCCCCAGCAATAACAAATAAACAAAGACAGCTTTGTTGTGCAAAAAGAAAAAAAAATCTGCTTTATTACACTTTATTACACTTAAGGACTCATCCATGGACATTAGGCCAGGCCACTAGTAATGACTGGCTACTCTTGGGAGCAGTTTTCCAAGGGATAACTACCAGCACACAGAGACTTCTTAACAGCAGACAGAGGTAGACAGTTATTAGGGACTTGCTCTGCATCAGTAGTTTGTAGTCTTAGTCTTTTAGTGTTTTTTAATAATCCTAGTGCTTCAGCCTCTCTAGAAACTGCTACTGGAAGCTTAACCTCTTTTCTGGAGGATCATGCTCCTTATTCCAAACACCTTTGTTCT
This sequence comes from Rhizomys pruinosus, assembly GCA_009823505.1. Classification (NCBI taxonomy): domain Eukaryota; kingdom Metazoa; phylum Chordata; class Mammalia; order Rodentia; family Spalacidae; genus Rhizomys; species Rhizomys pruinosus. The sequence continues at coordinate 281,514 of VZQC01006087.1, read as the reverse complement.
GTCGCTTTGGAACTAGGCACCAGGGCCAGCCTGGCTCTTGGCTCTCTTTCTCTCTAGATACTAGCTAGCAGCAGGAGACCTAGGACAGAATCTGTCCCTTGCAGGGCCAACCTGCATCGGAGGTGCAGGTCCTTTGGTGGGACCAGGAACAACTAAGAATGAGGCCTCCTCACCGTGTTGAGTCCCCCCCCCCCCCTTGATCGCTCTATTGCGTGTCACTCCTCAACGGTCCTGGATGACGGGGAACTGGTGGCGGAGAAAGCCATTGCCACTGTGATTCCCCTACGCCTTCTTCTGTTTGGTTGATGGAGCCACCTCCTTGCCGCGTATCCCGAGTATCCCGCGTATCCCGGTGGACTTGGTGGACTTGCTGTGCGCTGCAGTTGGGGTGCGTCTCAGCAACCACGTGCCTGCAGTGCTGGTGCTGTTGTTGTTGGCTTCTTCGCGCTTAAAGTCGCGTTCTATCTCCCATTCTTCTGCGCCGGACAGCTCCCGAAGGCTCCTGGAAGCGTTGGCCGGCAGGTAGTGGCAAGGTCGGTGACCGCTGTAATCTCGACGTGTGGTGTCAGCCTCCAGGACTCCTACAAGCACCTTGATGACCATTTCGTGGCCCTGCTGAGCCGCCAAGTGGAGCGGCGTGAGGCCACCGCTGCCTGGGGCGCTCACATCAAACGGGATCCCCCGGCGCCAAGCGAAATTGCCCAAGAGAATGAGGTCCTTGTGGTGTCCGTGCTTGGCCAGCCAGTGCCAGACGTTGTAGCCGGTGATCGGGTCGGCCCGCATCAGCAACCCGGGCTCAGCCTCCAGCATCTCCAGCAGCACCTCCAAACGGCCCTCGGCGGCCGCCAGCATCCACGCGTGCTCCCGTGGCTCCAGGCACATTCGGCTGCCACCGTGACTGCTCGGGCGGCGGCGGGGCCAGGTCTCAGACACCGCCAAGCCCTGGTCGGACAGCCACCGGGCGGGAGCCTCCCCGAGCCGCCCTAGCTGCTCCCGCAGCGTTTCCCGCCGGTACGCCGCGCTTGCCCCGGCCAGCGTCAGCGAGCTGTGGAACAACGGCTCTCGGGAAAGGGTGGCCTTGGTGGCCGCGACGGCGTGGCCCCCGTACCCGCCCAGGGTACCGATGTCGCTTTTCCAGGGGTGGATCTGCGGAGCGCTTGCAGCGGTCAGCAAGGTTGGCAGGACGCCTGCGTTGCGCACCGGGTTTGCGTTTCCTCGCGCCTTGGCGTCTCCTCCTGGCTTGACGTCTCCTCCTGGCTCTGTGTCTGGTCGCGGCTTGCTGTCTCGCCCCGGCTCTGTGTCTCCGCGAGGCTTGGCGTCTCCTCGCTGCTTGGCGTCTAGGCGAGGCTCTGCGTCTCCTCGTGGCTTGGCGTCTAGTCCCGGCTCTGCATCTCGTCGTGGCTTAGCGTCTCGTCTCGGCTTGCTGTCTCGTCCCGGCTCTGCATCTCGTCGTGGCTTAGCGTCTCGTCGCGGCTTGCTGTCTCGTCCCGGCTCTGCGTCTCCACGAAGCTTGGCGTCTCGTCGTGGCTTGCTGTCTCGTCCCGGCTCTGCATCTCCGCGAGGCTCTGCGTCTCCTCGCTGCTTGGCGTCTCGTCGCGGCTCGGCCATGGTCTTCCAGCTGCCGCCCGGGTGACTCCGGTGCCTAGCGTTCGTTGGCCTTCCAAGGGCCCCACGGGGAGAGGAACTGGCTCTGGCGGTGGGGAAGGAAGCAGCTTGAGCAACTAGGCTCTGAGGGAGGGAGTGAATGAGGGGAGGAGAAGGGCTGGTGGGAGGGAGCAAGCAGGGGAAGGGCCCCGCGTGGGGGAATGGGGGGCCGTGGAGGGCTGGGCGGTCCGGCCGCATCCCCCCTGGAGCAGCCTCGCTCACTCCGGGTTACCACTGCAAAGGCAGCAATCTCCAGGCGCCAATGGCTCCAACCCAAATGCACAGGTGAGCTGGGCAGCCGGGCCTCCCGCACGTGCTGGGCAACCCGGAGACGCCCTGGGACCAATGGGTGCAGAGCCCGCGATCGTGGTTCTCAACATTCTAACAGCTGCTGGGGCGAAAAGGCCCTAGGGCGCCTTCTAGCTTGCCGGCTGCGCTTAGCTTCCAAGTCATAGCTACCAAGACAGCGAACAGATCCTTGAGTTCCAGGGCATTCACTCCCTACCGCCTTCTTTAGCCTTGCCCTGCTATCTCTTTAGAGCCGCCTTTCTCCTAGGCATTCGGGGAGACTGCAAGGCCATTCTGTGTGACTAGGGCTCCTTTGCTTTGCCTTTTGTGAGCCCTTGACCCTTTTTGCAGTACGTAACATTTGCTAGTTGGGATTCCTGGGGAAAAACTCTACCACCTGGAAGACGTATTCCCCTGAGCCTAGTCTCCTCTTCCTGCCTCTCCCCTCAGAGCGTCTCTGGGTTGATTTGAAGAAGCAGCTAGCTACTGATGAATTGCGACTAAGGAAAGGTAGTGTTCTCCTTTCGCTGAAATCTCGCTAGGAGGCTTGCTGATCTCTGTAACCTCATAGCTTCTAGACTTTTAAAAATGCCTCTTATTTAACCTTTTTACTCCTGCAACTCCTTTTTTTCTTCCCTTTCATCAAGAGATGGTAGGGCTTTCCATTGTTGTTTGTTTGATTTTTGTTTTTGGCTACAGGCACTGTCTGATTCTAGTTCTGTCTGGCTTGGAACTCACTACGTAACTCAGGCTGCTCTTGAACTCCAGGTGATCCTTCCTGTATCTGCCTCCTAAGAGATGGTAACTCTGTGTTTTTGGAGACAGGGTCTCATGTAACCCAGGCTGGCCTGGAACCTCAGGAACTCAGTATGTACCGAACAATGACACTGAAATCTTGATCTTCTTTTATTTACTTTCTAGGTAGAGGGAACCATGGAAGGCTTTTGAGCCAGGGAGAACAGACACAGTCTTGATTAAACTTGTTTGGAAGATGATTTGGGCAGGAGAAGAGGCAGGAAGTCAGGAGACTATTGAGTCCAGATCAGGGTGGGTGGGGACTTGAGGCTAAGCCAACCCACTCCACTGCATCTCACAGTGTCACCAGCCATGGACAGTGCCAGACTGAGGACTTTTTTCCTTCATGTTCAAATATTTGGGATGAGCTCTAAATATCTTTACTGTTCCTTTGTGACAGCAATGCATTTTAACCCATTTTTGAACATTTGAACTACACACTTTGTCACATACTTTATATGCTAGCTCTTAATTCTCCCAATAGCCTCAGAAACTAAGAGTCCACACTACTTTCAGTTTGCAGCGAAGTTAAACCACTTGTCCAAGGTCATCCAGCAGGAAGTGGCAGAGCAAGTCTGAGTTACACGGTAGCCTTTGTTCTGGCACAGAGGGATTGGCATTCAAGCCAGGTTTATCTATTGCAAATCACTCACACAACGACCAAATTCCAGCCAAATGGCTGAACGTGACCTAGCAGAAGTTACCTTGTCCTCCTCTTCCTAGACCACACTCCTCTCTTTCTATTTAATTTAATTTTTGGTTTTTGGAGATTAGGGTATCATGTACCCTAGGCTGGCCTCTGTCTCCTAATCCTCCTGCCTTCGCCTTCCAAATGCTGGGAATTACAGGCACGTGCCAGGGCTCTTTTTTGTGTTTTGGAGATAGGACCTTTTTATGTAATCCAGGCTGGCCTCAAATTCTCAGCAATCCTCCTGCCTCAGCCTTCCAACTCCCTCACAAGTTCTTTGTGTTTTTTAAGATCAGCCTCAGCTGGGCGTGGTGGTGCACGCCTTTAATCCTAGCACTTGGGAGGCAGAGGCAGGTGGATCTCTGTGAGTTCAAAGCCAGCCTGGTCTACAGAGTGAGTTCCAGGACAGCTGGGACTACATGGAAACCCTGTCTCGAAAAGACCAAAAAAAAAAAAAAAAAAAAAAGAAAATCAGCCTCAGGGAGCTGGAGAGATGGATCAACTGTTATTTTGTTTTGTTTTGTTTTGTTTTGTTTGTTTGTTTTGTTTTTTTTTGGTTTTTTGATGATTATGTTACATTTATTAAATCTAGACCCGTGCCCCCTCCCTACCTCCCCCCACCCCACCAGAGGTATCATTTTCTGCCAAAAACATGGTTTTATCTTTTTTCTCAAGTCTTTCTCAAAATTCTCAATGCAGAAGTTGACTGTTTCGAGCAGAAGTTCAGCGTTTCAGTCAGTCTTTTGACGAAGTCTTTTCTGTTGTTGTTGTTGTTGTTGTTCTTTTCAAATCTGCATCCTCCCGACTACTTAGACAAAGGCTCAAGAAGCCCTGCACTAGAAATACTTACAACTAGGCAATTGGCACTAGCATCCACAGATGAGGGATACCATTGGTTGATTGTTTGTCTGGGACTGTGTTACTTCACTTAACATAATATCTTCTAGTTTGAGATGGCTCAACAGTTAAGAGCACTGGCTGCTCTTCCAAGAGAACACAGATTCAGTTCCCAACATGCACCTGGGGATTAAGAACCACCCAGAATTGTTGTTCCAGGGGATCCACTACCCTCTTCTGGCCTCCAAGAGCACTGCATGACACAGGTACACTTATATGCATGCATGCAAAACACTCATGTACATAAAATAGAAATCAATCAATAAATAAAATTGAAAAGATAAGCCTCAGTACTTACTCATTCCAGCTGTCTCTTCTGTCCCAGTCCAGAATGAACCTGTCATTTCCCAACTCTCTGTTTCTATTACTCTGTTGACACCCAGCTTACATGATGTTTCTTTTTTTTTTTTTTTTTTTATTTTATTTATTTCCGTATGTGTTATGAATGTACTGTCTGCATGCAGGTCTGGTGCACCCATGTCGTGCAATGCCGCGGAGGTCAGAAGAGGGTCTCGGATTCCCCTGGAACTGGAGTTCTCCTGGAATTGGAGTTTCAGACGGTTCTCGGCCGCCATGTGGGTGCTGGGGATCGAACCCGGGTCCTCTGTAAGAGCGGTCAGCGCTCTTAACCACTAGGCCATCTCTCCAGCCCATGATGTTTCTTCTCTTGTTCTAACAGGTCAATTAAACTCTAAACTGCTTGACAAGCATATCAGACTATCCTTGTACACTTTGTATGCACAGAAGAAATGAATATACGCTACTTTGTTTTGGTTTGGCAGCCTGAGAAAATGTGATTTGTGTGTGTGTGTGTGTGTGTGTGTGTGTGTGTGTGTGTGTGTTGGAGTGTGTCTCCATGTCAACTTGTATTTCTGCCTCAGACCAAATCTGCAGGACTTAACAACTCACTGATTTACTCAATTCAAAATAAAGAAAAATAGTGATTAAGTTCTCTTTCTTGAGCTAAATGACCAAAGCCGCCTTTCCAAGTCTTCAGGCTCCCTTACAGACCAGGGCCAGGCTTAGGCCCAGGCCCAGAGTGGGCTCTGACCTTTAGGCTTTCATTTTCAAAATGAACCCCGCCTGACAAGCAGCTACTTCCGTTGCTCTGGAAACTCTCCTCTGTAACCCCAAATCTGTAAACACCAAACCACATGCATGCACACATACTTCCAGAATATGAAAACAGCTGCAGCAATATTTTCTTTAAATCAAAATGCCAGCATGGACAATGTTGGATGAAAGAATGCTTGGACTATTAATTTTCCTCACCACTAAGCAGGCAGTTCCCTTCCTATCAGCACTAATAATAATCTCTGGTTCCAGTTCAAAGACTGCAAAGGCAGGCACCTGGCCAGTGCCATACACCCATCATACACGTGCCCTTGGTGAACTCTGTTGGCAGAGACCAAAGCCACGTTGTGACTCTACTAACTCATTTCATCTTTACTTTGCAATTACTTTCTTCCCTATATCACCAGCTGCACACCCAGTCCCCACAACCCCAGAACCTCTCCCTATTTCAGTAGCAAGGGTCTCTGGAACTTGATGCCACGGAGTGAGTGAAAGAAAGAAGAGACAGTGCAACCCACTTAGGACTAGATGCTAGTTGCTTGAAGCATCTGCTAGTGCTCATCTTATCTGCACACTCAGGATGGAACCTTGGCCCTTGTACCTGCTAGGCAAGTGCTCTACCACTGAGGTACACCCTATCCAACCTTTGGAAATGCCCCCCCCCCCCAATTTAGGAGGCAACTATGTGCACCGCCGTATTATCGGCTCTACATCAAACATTGATTGTAAAGGGAGGAATTTACAGTGCTGCCACTGCGATGCCGAGTGTCTTGTCCAATGATAGCTTCTCTAATGCCTTTATGGGTTTACTTACAGATCCTGGACTATTTTAGAACTTGGAGAGAGGGGGTTTTGTTATTCATTGAGACAAGGTCTCCTGTAGCCACACTGGCATGAAACTTGCTATGTAGAACATGTTAGGCTTTGATCTCGTAGAGATCCATCTACCTTTGTATCCCAAGTGCTAGGATTAAAGGCATGTGCCACCGTGCCAGGCTTTTTTTCTTTTTCTTTTGCTTCCTTTGACAAGTTTAGGTCTGTGGTCCAAGCCAGCTTTAAGTTCATGATCCTCCTACTTCAGTCTGCTCAATTTGGGGATTATAGTGTGGGCCACAATGCCCTGCCTAAAAGAGGTCTTGTTATTTTTAAATTTATTTATTTATTTTAATTTTACTTATGAGTGTTTTGCCTGTGTGTACAAGAAAGTATATTGATGCGTGCAATGAAGGCCCCTGGAGGCCAGAAGAAGGCATCAGATCCCCTGGAACTGGAGCCAAGGGTGATTGTTAGCCACCATTTGGGTGCTGGAAACCAAAGCCTCGCTGTTATTTTCCCGTTCCTGAGGCTTTTACACTAGGAGAACTCATTTAAAAATTAATTTCATTTTATTGTATGTACACGGTATGTATGTATCTGTGTCTGTGTTTATGTGTGTGTAGGTTTGCATGTCATAGCATGTATGCAGAGGTCAGAGGTCAGCTTTGATTTTTTTTAATTATTAATTTTTTCTTGGTCTTTTTGAGACAGGGTTTCCCTGTAGCCCCAGCTGTCCTGGAACTTGCTATGTAGACCAGGCTGGCCTTAAACTCACAGAGATCTGCCTCTGCTTCCCAAATGCTGGGATTAAAGACGTATGCCACCACACCTGGAAAAATTCTTAATTTTATGTGTATAAGTATTTTGTCTGCATGTATGTAAGTGTACCTGTGTATGCAAAGGTCACAGAGGCCAGAAAGGGTGTCAGATCCTCTGGGACTGAATTACAGGTGGTTGCTAGCTGCCATGTGGGTGCTGGGAACTGAACGGGGGTCCTCTGCAAGAGCAGCCGGTGCTCTTAACCACCAAGGTATCTTTCCAGCCCAAGAGGACAGCTTTGTAGAGTCAATTATCTTCTTCCACCTTTACATGGGTTCTATAAATCAAACTCAGCATGTCAGGTTTGGAGCCTCTCAGGTGGCAAGCACCTTTACCCTCTGAGCCATCTCACCAGCCTGAGATCTCATTTTCAATACTTTTACCTTAGACTACAGAACCAGTCATATTTAGTACTCTCTTAGTATGTTGGGATTATTTTATTCCATCATTCCTTCAGTAAAATTGAAAAGAAAGTCTTATTTTGAGGGCCAAGTGAATTCGGAATAGAAGGTGGTAGAGCCAAATTGGAACATAGGTGAACCACGTCCTCACAGTTGCTAAAGACCTGAGGGTGAACAGGGAGCAGAAGAAAATCTTTAGGGCTCAGTGGAAGCGGAAAATCTGACTCAAGACTGAGTCTGGAACCGTTTGGCTGGAGTTCAACAGTCAAGCCTGGGTTCTGAAGTGTGAGGAGAAAATAATAATTCCACACATTTCGTTGATACTGTGAAGAGATGAAAGTGCCACACAGAAAAAAATTGTTGTATTACCCTGTGATGACACATGAGGGCGGTCTAGCAAACTAGTGAGTGAGAAAACCTGAAAGGTTAGCCAGTTCCAGCCTGAGAAAAGGCTTCACAGGTCTTTTGTGGATAGGAATTAAGGCTTGGACCCTGCTTGGGGCTGTTCACCCTTGGCTTTCGAGGAGCTGCAAGGAAGGAAGTACTAGCACCAGGGGTTGTGGTAAGGCACAGGTGTCGTCCTGAAAAGAGCCATCTGGGGGGCTGGAGAGATAGCCTAGCGGTTAAGAGCACCGACGCTCTTGCAGAGGACCCGGGTTCGATCCCCAGCCCCACATGGCAGCTAAGAACCGTCTGTAACTCCAATTCCAGGAGAACTCCAGTTCCAGGGGAATCCGAGACCCTCTTCTGACCTCCGCGGCATTGCACGACACGGGTGCACAGACCTGCATGCAGACAGTACATTCATACACATACAAAAATAAATAAATAAAAAAATTAAAAAAAAAAAAAGAGCCATCTGGAAAAGAAAAGAAAAAAGCCATCTGGAAACAGAGGAGAGAGAGGAGAGCAGTGCCGCTTTTATAGTCCTTCCTCATTTTATTCAAGAGCTAGGAGTTAGCTTAGTGTTAGAACACTTGCCTGCATGAACAACACCCTGGGTTCCATTTCCAACACTGGAAAAAATATTTGGCCTTTATAATATTTAAGACTTGGGTTTGAGCACGCCTTCCCTCTTTCTTTCTCTCTCTCTCTCTCTCTCTCTCTCTCTCTCTCTCTCTCTCTCTCCCCCCTTTTCTTGTAGTGTTGGGTATTGAACTCAGGTCCTCAAATGTGCTAGGCAGGTGCTCTACTGAACTACATCCTCAGTCCTCTCCCCTCCTTCTTAAAAACAAGGGTGTTGCTGTGTTCAAGATGGTCCTGAACTCTTGGACTCAATGGATTCTCCCACCTCAGCCCTCTCCCCCAAGTACAGGCTCAAGATCCTGGCTCTTTTGTATTTTACTTCATATTTATTTATTTTTAATTTTTTTGAGGCAGGGTCTCACTGTGTATTCCTGACTAGCCCAGAACTCCCTATATAGACCAGGGTATCTCCAACTCATCAAGATCCGCCTGCCTCTGCTTCCTGAGTACCGGGGTTAAAAGTGTGCACCACCATCCCCAGTTTGCTTTCATATTTTAATTATCTCTTTGGCCTAGGCAATAAGCCTATGAGGTTTGTATAAAAGACAATGTTTAGGCCAGGCGAGGTGGTGCGTACCTCTAGTCCCAGCACTCGGGAGGCAGAGGTTGGAGGCTGTCTATGAGTTCAAGGCCAGCCTGGTCTACAGAGTGAGTTCCAGGACAGCTGGGGCTACAGAGAGACTCTGTCTCAAAAAAGCCCAAATAAATAATTTAATTAATTAAAAAAGACAATGTTATTCTCCAATTAATACATAGGACTGAGAAAGGTTAAGTGACCTGTTCAGAGCTACCTGGCTTAAAAGCCATAGAGCAGGCTGGGTGTGCTGGTGTGTGTGTCTGTAATCCCAGTGTTTGAGAGGTAGAGGATCAAATGTTTAAGTTGATTCTTGGTTATATAGCAAGTTCCAGTGCAGTCCGGGCTGCATGAGACCCCATTTCAAACAACAACAACAACAAAATGGTAGCTCAGGGTCTATGGTGACGTATCTGTGTCATTCTCCCTTAAGCAATTGAGTGGGTACAGGAGGCAGGAAAAGCTCTCAGCAAAAGTGGGCAGTGAGTGTTATTCTCGGTACCACCAGCCTTCCATTTCTGATATTCAGGCATCCTGCGTCCCAATTTGCACTAAATAGCAATTGCTGATTATAATGAACAGGTACTTACTGCTTATTTGGCACTTCGGTGACTGGAAAGCCCTGTGCCAAACACTCAACATGTATTAGAATACAGAAATATCCATGGCATCACTATTCATACTAGCCCAAAGGTAGAACTAATCCCTATGTCAGTTTCTTTGATTTGGCTGGGTCCCCAAAGTTCATGTGTGGGATTCTTAATTCAGCAATGTGGTGATGTTGGAACATGGGGGTGAGTGGGATGCTTTGGGGTACTGAGGGTAGAGCCCTCATGAGGGGATTGACCACCTTTCTCCAGGGACCAGATTAAAATTTCTTTGTACTGAGTTGTTATACTCATGAAATTTGATACGTTACAAGAGTGGGTTGTTACAGAGCAAGGATTCTCCTTGTTTTTCTCTTTTCAAAGGCCCTCTGGCCCTTTGCTTTCTACTGTCAGTCAGATGGACATGAGTTCCTCACCAGAAGCTGAGTAGATCCAACACCAACCATGTTCCTGGACTTCTCGGACTCCAAAACTGTGAGCCCAAACAAATCTCTATTTATTTATTTATTTATTTATTTATTTATTTATTTATTTACTTATTATGTTGATGCAAGGTCACACTATGTTGTGAGATTTTTCTGCTTTCTGCCTCCTGAGAGATACAGTAAAAGTGTGTGCCACTAACTCAGGATAACATATTGTGTGTGTGTGTGTGTGTGTGTGTGTGTGTGTGTGTGTGTCTTTTTGAGATAGGGGCTTCTTTTAGACCCAGCTAGCCTGGAGCTCACAATGTAGAACAAGCTGGCCTTGAACTTACAAAGATCCACCTGCCTTTGCCTCCCAAGTACTGAGATTAAAGGCGTGTGCCACCATGCCTTTAATCACCTAGTCCTAGGTACCAGTCCTAGGTATTCTGTGATAACAATAAAAAATGGGCCAACAAGCCAGGTGTGGTGGTGCACGCCTTTAATCCTAGCACTTGAGAGGCGGAGGCAGGCAGATCTTTGTGAGTTCAAGACCAGCTTGGTCTACAGACTGAGTTCCAGGACAGCTGGGGATACAGGAGACCCTGCCTCAAAAAGACCAAAAAAAAAAAGTTTTAAATCCCTTTTTTTTTAAGAGATCCTAACACATCTTTCTCCCGACTGGGGTTAAAGACATGCACCACCACACTCAGTGAGGCTCTTTATTGTTGTTGTGTCTTTTTTTTTAATTTTTAAATTTAATTTTATTTATTTATCTGTATGTAGGTTTGTGCACCCGCGTCATGCAATGC
>VZQC01006087.1:235879-252077 GCA_009823505.1 Rhizomys pruinosus | reverse complement strand
CCTTCCTTCCTTCCTTCCTTCCTTCCTTCCTTCCTTCCTTCCTTCCTTCCTTCCTTCCTTCCTTCCTTCCTTCCTTCCTTTTCTTTTTTTTTCTTTTTGGTGTTTTTGAGACAGGGGTCTCCCTGCAGCCCCAGCTGGGAACTCGCTATTGTAGACCAGACTGACCTCAAACTCATAGAAGATCCACCTTTCTGCCTCCTGAGTGCTGGGATCCAAGGCCTGTGCCACCATGTCCGGCCCAGCGGTTACTTTCTTCCTCATTGTTAAAGAATCAGGTTTTTTTGACGAGCTGGACTAGGAGTGTTTATTATGATTTAAAAATATCTGCTGATAGGTTGGCTGAAAGGTTTCAGAGATTGTTCCCTGAGGCCATACAGTGGGCAAACAAACAGATAGACAAAAACATGGCAGGGGCTCTGAGGAGAGTTCAGGCTCCAGCACCATAGATAGCGGCCAGCACTCAGAAGAGATGAAATCGGGGCCAATTGTGGCAGAAAGGGGAGTCTCTTCTAATACCTTTCTGAGGAAGGGAGAGATTTCACAGCGCGAGTCTGGAGGTGGGTGGGGCTCTCTGATTGCCAGGTAGGAGGCAAGGAAAGTGGTGGGGAGCAGGATGTTGGGGAGGAATGCTCCTGTTGCTGTGAACTCACTTCCTTCGTGAGAGATCCTGAGATGGGAAGTTTGTTAGCTAGGGGATCAAAGACAATGTCTCAGTAGGATGCCTATCAATATCTAGAGAGGGGAAGAGCTGCTGTGGAGATTGAGGCCCAGTCTCAGCTGGAGTCCAGCATTCAGTATTACTCTGGTGAAATGAAGTGGGTAATGGTGTTTGCAGCCTGGGATCCTTGAAGGAAGAGAAACAACTCCCACGAGTTATCCTCTGACCCCCACATACATACTATAGTATAATTGTGTCACATACACAATAATAATAAAAATAATTTTAACAAATCTGCTGACTACTGTAGACCTCCTTGAAAACACCAGTAAGTTTTGTTGTTGCTTTGTGGTGTGTGTGTGTGTGGGGGGGGGGTGTATTGCGGACTCTGAGCATACTAGATAATTGCTCTATCGCTCAGCTATACTTCCCTAGCCCTGCTGATAAATCTTAAACATGTATCTACATATGGAAGGTCAGTGCATCTTTTAGTTTGAAATCTTCTCTTGGAGCTTATTAAATAAAGTACTTTAAAAAATTATATTCTTGGGGCTGGAGAGATGGCCTAGCCGTTAAGAGCACCAACTGCTCTTGCAGAGGACCCGGGTTCGATCCCCAGCACCACATGGCAGCTGAGAACCATCTGTAACTCCAATTCCATGAGAACTCCAGTTCCAGGGGAATCCGACACCCTCTTCTGACCTCCGCAGCGTTGCAAGACACGGGTGCACAAACCTACATGCAGACAGTACATTCATACACATAAATAAATAAAATTAAAAAAATAAAAAAATTATACTCTAAAGCCAGGCTTAGGGGCTAAGGCAGAAGGATTGAAAGTTCAAGCCCAGTCTAGGGAGCTTAGCTAGCCTCTGTCTCAAAGTAAGAAAGGTTGGGGATCTGGACAAGAAGGTCAGTGGTAGAGTGCTTGCCTGGCATGCACAAGACCCTGGGTTTGATCTCTACTACTGCAGAGAAAAGTGAATAGGAGAGAGAGAGAGAGAGAGAGAGAGAGAGAGAGAGAGAGAGAGATCATTCAGGAGTGGAGAGATTGCTTAGGACACTTGAAGCCCTGGGTTCCAGTTCTAGTAGTTTTTTTAAAAGATTTTATTATATATCAAAAGTCTTGCTCTTTCAGCTGGGTATGGTGTAGTGTACACCTTGATTTTATTTATTTATTTGTTTATTTATTTATTTATTTTCATATGTATGAATGTTTTGCTTGCATGTATGTACATGCACCACCTTCATACAAATGGCCCTGGAGGCCAGGAGAGGGCATCACAACCTCTGGAACTGGAGTTATGGTTGGATATTAGCCTCCATATGGGTTCTAAAATCTAAACCCAGGTCCTCTGCAAGAGCAGCAAGTGCTCTTAACCACTGAGCCATGTCTCCAGTCTCAGTGTACACATTTAATGTCAGCACTCAGGAGACAGAGGCAGGCAGATCTCTGAGTTTGAGTCCAGCCTGGTCTACATAGCAAGTTTCAAGCCAGCCAGAGCTATGCAGTAAGACCCTGTCTCCAAAAAGTTTTTTTTTTCAAAAAAAAGTGGTGTTTGTTTGTTTGTTTGTTTGTTTGTTTTCTGTGACAAGGTCTCACTGTGTAGTTCTGGCTGGCCTGGAACTTGCTACGTAGACTGGGCTGGTCTCAAACTCAGAGATCTGCCTGCCTCTGCCTCTCAAGTGCTCGGATTAAAGGCGTTCACAACCACATCCAGCTCCCTTTTTAAAACTTTATTTTCATTTTCAGTACTGGGAATAGGATTCAGGGTCTTGTGCATACACTGAGGTATACTTGCTCAGGAACTCACTATGTAGTAGTACAGGCTGATCTCCAACTCTTAGAAATCAGCCTGGCTATGTCTCCAAAGTGCTGGGATTAAAAGCACACACTGCCACACCCAGCTCAGCACCAGCTCTGTTTTGTTTTGTTTACTTTTATGTTAAATTTATTTTTCATGTGCTATGGTGCATGTGTGGAGGTCAGAGGACAGCTTGGCAGGTGTCAGTTCTCTGGGGACTCTGGGGATTGAGCTCATGTTGTTAGGCTTCTGGGCAAGCACCTTTCCCTGCTGAGCCATCTCATCAGCCCTTTAATTGAGACAAGGTCTTGCTATGTATCCCAGGATGGACTGAACTTGTTATGTAACCCAGGCTGTCCTCAAACTTGCCATCCTCCTGCCTCAGTCTCCTGAGGCCTAGGATTATAGGCATATGCATTGCTGAGTCCCATAGTTTTTATCACACTTCAGTTTTCGATGTATTGTTTCTTAGGAAACTGGTCTTGAAATAAATAATTCTTTCGGGGAAAAAAATCCTATCAGAGCAGTCTGTCATCTAAATAAAAATTCTGTATTTCAAGTTTTTGTTTCATTTATTACATTGCATGCATGGGGGGACAGAGAACAACTCGAAGGGCTCCGTTGTCTCCTTCTACTATGTGGGTACTGGGGATTGAACTTGAGTTCAGGCTTAGGGGTAAGTGCCCTTAACCCTGAGCCATCTGACCAGCCCCCTTTTATTTTACTGGTTTGGGTACTGAGGACGGAACCCAGGGCCTCATGTTTGCTAGGCAAGCACTTTTAGTAATGAACATCTCCAGCCCAGTTTTTCTATATTAAAAATCTTCATTTTCTGATCATATTTTCTATGTATCTTCCTTTAGTAACCCAGAAAAAGGAGTTCTTTAAGGATGCATCTTTTTTTTTAATTCTTTTTTTAAAAATTTTATTTATTCTTTATGTGTATGAATGTACTGTCTGCATGCAAGTCTGTGTACACATGTCGTGCAATGCTGCAGAGGTCAAAAGAGTGTGTCGGATTCCCCTGGAACTGGAGTTAAAGACAGTTCTCAGCTGCCATGTGGGTGCTGGAGATTGAACCCGGGTCCTCTGCAATAGCAGTCCTCACTCTTAAATGCTAGGCCATTTCTCCAGCCACCAGGATGCATCTTTTTTTTTTTTATTTAATTTATTTATGTGTATGAATGTACTGTCTGCATGTAGGTTTGTGCACCCGTGTCATACAATGCCGCGGAGGTCAGAAGAGAGTGTCGGATTCCCCTGGAACTGGAGTTCTCCTGAAATTGGAGTTTCAGACGGTTCTCAGCCGCCATGTGGGTGCTGGGGATCGAACCTGGGTCCTCTGCAAGAGCAGTCAGTGCTCTTAACCGCTAGGCCATCTCTCCAGCCCCAGGATGCATCTTTTTAACAGAAGCTACCAATACAAAGCTGAAAATGTTTGGGCGTTTGTTTGTTTGAGACGGGGTCTCCCTATAGCCTCGGGTAGCCTGGCACTCACTGTATTCAGCAAGCTGGCCTCCAGTTCAGAGATGCACCTGCCTCTGCCTCCCACAGTCTGTTAAAGCCGAAAATGTTAGAAACATTTTTATCTTGAATCTTTCTGCACTGTATCTTTTAGTATAATGCTGATTATTCAAATAGTCAACAATGTTTTCTTAATGCCTCTCAACTGTATTTTCTGACAAAGGCGTGCTTTTTAGTTTGTCAGCATCCTGTTTCACATAGATTATTTTGACTATCTTAACAATGTTAAGAAAGAGAAATCTATGCCCTAGGGGCTATGCGATTGTTTGTATTTTGTTACTAAGCTAGAAACTTCAGGGCTGGGGCCGGAAGGGAGACGTGACTCAGTAGTAGAGCATCTGCCTCTGACATTTACCAGGGCCCAGGTTCTAGCTCCAAGCACTGAAAAAAAAGGAGATTCCAAACAAGTATCTTATATGCAGGTGACATGTTTTGAGGAGAAAACTTTTCCATTGATTTTCTTTCTTTTCTTTCTTTTTTTTTTTATTTTTGTTTTTTGGAGGAGGGGGTTCTTTTTGAGACGGGGTCTCTCTGTAGCCCCAGCTAGCTTGGAACTTGCTAGGTAGACCAGGCTGGCCTTGAACTCACAGAGATCCACCTGCCTCTGCTGGGATTAAAGGCATGCACCACCACGGCCAGCTTTGTTTCTGCTTTTGAGACAGTGTCATGTAGCCCTGGCGGACCTCAGAGTCTTGTGTAGCTGAAGCTGGCTTTAAACTATTAAAAAATTATTATTATTATTATTATTATTATTATTATTATTTTGAGACAGCGTCTTCCTGTAGCCCCAGCTGGCCTGGTACTGGCTATGTAGACTAGGCTAGCCTTGAACTCACAGATAATCCACCTGCTCTGCCTCTGAGTGCTGGGATTAAAGGCATGTAGTTAATATTTTTATTTTATATGCATGAGGGTTAAGTGCACCCACGTCGTGGAATGCCCACGGAGGCCAGAAGAAGGGGTCGGACTCCTTTGAATTGGAGTTACTGTTGACCATTAGCAACCACGTGGGTGCTGGGAATTGAACCCAGGTCCTCTGAATGAGCAGCCAGTGCTCTTAACTGCAGAGCCATCTTTCCATCCCCCCAAACTCTTTTCTTAAAAGTTGTATTTTAGCCAGGAGTGGTGGCACATGCCTTTAATCCCAGCATTCTGGAGGCGGAGGCAGGCAGACCTCTGTGAGTTCAAGGCCAACCTGGTCTATAAAGCAAGTTCCAGGCCAGACCCTGTCTCAAAAACAGCAAAAAAAAAAAAAATTTAGCTAGGTGTGGCAGCACACGCCTTTAATCCCAGCACTTGGGAAGCAGAGGCAGGCAGGTCTCTGTGAGTTCAAGATCAGGCTGGTCTACATAGAGAGTTCCAGGCCAGACTCTGTCTCAAAAAGACAAAAAGAATTATATGTTATGCCAGGTATGGTGGCATATGCCTTTAAAGGTGCACCAGCATGCTTGGTCTCCTGCCTTTGAACTCTTGATCCTCCTGCCTCTGACTCTAACATGCTGGATCATAGAAATGTATGCCAGCAAGTTTGATTTTTTTTAAGAGATTGAGCTCAGGCCTTCTCTAGTGACAGGCAAACTTCTACCACTGACTTTCATCCTTAGCCCTGGCATGCATTTTAGCATTGCTGAAAAAAAAAATAGTGCAGACTTGACTTGAAGTTCTGAATACCTAGGTGTTTGTTTTGTTTAATTGTTCATCCTGCAATGCTGGGGATAGAATCCAGGACTTCATGTCTATGAGGAAAACATTCTACCAAACTAAATGAAGAAAAACATAAAATTTCATGTGAAAATTTTATTTTGTGTGGAAGGAGGGTGCACATAGCTTGTCGTTTGTGTGGAGGTCGAGGACAGTTTGCAGGAGCTGGCTCTGTCCTACTATCCACTACGTGGGTCCCAAAGCTCCAACTCAGGTCATCAGGGCTGGCAGCAAGCATCTTACGTGCCAAGACTTCTCACTGGTCCTACTTTTTTTTCAGTTGTTTTGGTTTTTTGTGTTGCCTTTTTTCTTGTTTTTTTTTTTTTTTTTTTTTTTTTTTTTTTTTTTTTTTTTTTGGTCTTTTTGACGGGTCTCCCTGTAGCCCAGCTGTCCTGGAACGCATGTTAGACCAGGCTGGCCTTGAACTCACAAAGATCCGATTGCCTCTGTCTCCTGAGTGCTAGGATTAAAGGCGTGTGCCACCAAGCCCGGCTGGTTTTTTTGTTTTTTGGGATCAGGTTTCCATGTAGCCTCAGCTGGCCTGGACACCCTAGGTAGACCAGGCTGGCGTGGATCTCACAGAGACTGGTCCTGTCTCTGCCTCCCAAGGTCTAGGATTAAGGGTGTGTGCCACCATGTAGGGCTTCCCTCATTATTTTAAACCAGTTGAAAAAAAAAAGAAAAAACCCCCCATTCCGTATCAGTGTCCCTGGAGTTCCTCCTTTGGCATAGCAAATTATATCTAAACGTATGGGTGCAAAGAAGCTCTATGGACTTTGGGGGTCAGACAGTCAGGGCACATGAGGATGTTCTGTCTCTACTTCATGATGTCTGGCACTTAGGCTGGGAAGAAGTGACAGTTGTGAGTGACTTAACAAGAGCAGGTGGATTCGTCTGCAGGTTTCTTTCCTCTGATGACCGTCATGGCTGTCAGCTGACACCTCACCCGCAGCCTCTCGAGCTGGTTCATGATCTGCCTTTGGCACTTAGGTGATATCACTTCTATCATGCTGTTGATCCCTCAGATGCCTGGGAAAGAGACATAGACTTGACTCCGGGTATGGTGGAACACGCCTTTAATTCCAGCACTCGGGAGGCAGAGGCAGGCAGATCTCTGTGAGTTCAAGGCCAGCCTGGTCTACCTAGTGAGTTACAGGACATCTGGAGCTACAGGGAGACCCTGTCTTGAAAAGACCAAAAAAGATATTGTCAGGGAATTTGCAGACATTTCTCACAAGGGCCACAAAAGTAGCCAGGTTGAATTCTACCACTGTTAATTAGTTAAATATCCATTTTGTGGGGCTGGAGAGATAGCCTAGCGGTTAAGAGTGCCGACTGCTCTTGCAGAGGACCCGGGTTCGATCCCCAGCACCCACATGGCGGCTGAGAACCGTCTGTAACTCCAATTCCAGGAGAATTCCAGTTCCAGGGGAATCCGAGACCCTCTTCTGACCTCCGCGGCATTGCACGACACGGGTGCACAAACCTACATGCAGACAGTACATTCATACACATTCAAAAATAAATAAAAATTAAAAAAAAAATTTAAAAATATCCATTTTGTTAGCGTATACATTTAAATATTTTGTTTTGGTTTGGTTTTCGTTTGTTTTGATTTTGGTCTTTTTGAGACACGGTGTCAAAATATATCTTTTTTTTTAATTTATAGATTTATATTTTTTATCAAATCTAGAAAAATATATCTTTTTTAAAAAAATATTTATAATTTAATTTATGTGTATGTGTTTGTATGTGTGTATATGTGTAGGTACCCATGGAGGCCAGTTGAGGGTGTCAGATCCCCTGGAACTGGAGTTATGAGTGATGGTGAGCCACTGTACATGAGTACTAGGAATCGCACTCAGGTCTTCTGCAAGAGCAACAAGTGCTCTTAACCACTGAGCCATCTCTTCAGCGTCACTTCCTTATTATATTCTGGGGGTTTTTTGGTGGGGGGAGGGGATACAGGGCTCCACTCTGTAAGCCAGGCTGGCCCAGCACTCACTCTGTAGCTGGTTTAGAACTTATGGCAATCCTGCCTTAGCCTGGGAAGGAAGAGTTATAATTGTAACAGGGCTGCTGAAGAGCTCAGAGCTGGAATGGGAGCTCTGTCCTTTCTGCCATTTTCCTCTTGGCCTCTTTCACTTGAGCTCTTTGTAGTCCCTTCATTTAGTCTGTGGTTTCCTGGTAAGAATCTTTTCAAGGCACTTTTCCATTTCTGGAGAACTGGTTTAGTTAAAACCAGATGATGCAATTTGTAAATTCACAACCCAATACAGAAATTTCAGAACTTTGGAACAGGCTGAAAATAACATGGAAGAGAACAGGCACTCTATTTGGATGTCTGAAATTCTGGTCCTTGTCCAGGATGTTTATCAATGACCATCCTACAAAGGACTGAATGAGGGAACCATTGTCAAAGCATGCACTGAATACATTGTAATTTAATTCTTCTTCTTTTATTTTTTCTTGAGACAGGGTTTCCCTGTAGCTCCAGCTGGCATGGTACTTGCTATGTAGACCAGGCTGGCATTGAACTCACAGAGATCCGCTTGCCTTTGCCTCCCGAGTGCTGAGATTAAAGGAATGCACCACCACATTCAGCTTTAATTTCTTTTTATACTTTGGTTACCAAACTTTTTTTTTGAGATATGTTCTCCCTGTAGCTTCACTTCACCGGAACTCACTATGTCAACTAGGCTGGTCTTGATCTTAGAGATCTTCCCATCTCTGCCTCTCAAGTGCTAGAATTAGGTGACCACCACCATACTGGCTCTACAAACACATTTAAGTAAGCACTGTAATATTTTCTTCCTCTGCCTGAATGAATTCTCTTGCATACTCCATTTTAGAGATAGCTGGCTTACTACATCTGTGCCAATTATTTTTTATTTTATTTTATGTGTATGAGTGTACTATCTGCATGTAGATAAGTGCACCTGTGTCATGCAATGCCGTGGAGGTCAGAAGAGGGTATCAGATTCCCCTGGAAATGGAGTTAAAGACGGTTCCTTAGCCACAATGTGGGTGCTGGGAATCGAACCCTGGTCCTCTGCAAGAGCAGTCGGAGCTCTCAACTGCTGAGCCATCTCTCCAGTCCCCATCTGTGCCATTTTACAAATAAGGTGGATGAAAATGGTGGAAATGCCTTCAATGTCAGCCCTCAAGAAGTACAGGCAGGAAGATCTCCAGTTTGAACTTGATGAGGTTTCTGAAAGACAGGCTTGATTTTTGTACCTTAGATTTGTTTATTTTTATTTTAAATATACGAGTGTTTGCTTGCATGTATGTAAGTACACCACATGTGTGCAATGCCCATAGAGGGCAAAAGAGGGTGTTGGATCCCCTCAAACTGGAATTAGCTGCCTTGTGGGTGCTGGAAATTGAACCTGGGTCCTCTGCAAAAGCAGCGGGTGGTCTTAGCCACTGAGCCTTCCCTCCAGCCCCTTCCTCTTGGAAGGTTTTTGGGTTTTTTTTTTTTTTGGTGTTTTTGAAACAGGGTCTCCCTGTAGCCCCAGCTGACCTGGAACTCGCTCTGTAGACCAGGCTTGCCTTGAACTCACAGAGTTCTGTCTCCCAAGTGCTGAGATTAAAGGTATGTGCCACCACACCCAGCCAGGCAGAAGATTTTTAAAAACAAGATTTACTTTCAATGACAAACGATTTAAGAACCAGCCTCAGCTTCATTTCAACAGTTCTGTTGGTAGTGCTCCAGCTGGCTTCCCTCAACAGAGGGTATCAGTGTGCTGCCCTCTAAACCAGCCATGCCCTCGGTGTCCAGCTTTTCCTTTCTGCCTTCTGCCACGTATATGCCAGCACCCCAGCCCTGCTTCCTCTCCCAGCTCTGCTTGATTACTTTTGTCCTAATTGCATTTCTCCTCAGCCTTGCACTTTATCACACATTACCCTGAGTGGGTCTCCAATGACTTCAGCCACAATTCCTCATCTAAGTTACAGGTCTACAAAGTGAGCACAGGGGGAAAAACAGAGATTTAGCAACAGAACTGGGGTGGGTAGGGGACCAGGCCTCAGAGACAAGGGGGCTCCCAGTCTGAAGCCATGGGCAGTCCTGAGGCACAGTGCCAGAGTGCTGGGCTAGAGATGCTGATATCCCTCTGGGTAGAGCCTGGGATAGGGCTGATCCTGGAACCAAGGGTTGTTTGATTCCCAAAATTTGAGCAGTTCCAGGGTGGGATTGGAGGATCAGATACCTTTCTTTCTTTCTTTCTTTCTTTCTTTCTTTCTTTCTTTCTTTCTTTCTTTCTTTCTTTCTTTCTTTCTTTCTTTCTTTTTTATTGATGCTTTGTGTATTTCATACATCATTTTCCAATTCAGTTCAGGCTTATTTCCCTTTCCCTTCCCCCCATCCCACCCCNTGCATTCTGCCATAACTGTCCTGCATCTTTCTCTCAGTTTTTTTTTTCATTTTTTAGCAATAAGTGATCATTTATGAGTACAAGCATCCCTCATGTAAAACCAATTTGCAGGCTGTTGTGCCCAAACCCCCACAGCCCCACCATCCAGCAGGGGGGGGGGCTTGTATGTTCAATCAAGTTGATCAAATGAGTGTCCAGACTATATTGCTGTAGTTTCACCTATAGAAGGGGGCAGGACTCCAGATAAGAAATGACTGGAAAAAATTACTGAAAAGGTTAGCTGAAGGAGAAGATTCATGGCAAACATGACATTTGCCTCTACGAAGCAGAAGGGCTGGCCCATGGGAAAGAGGGACAGGATGGAAGGCAGGGGGAAGAAACAGAGAGTGGGTTTTGAATAGAGGAGTTACTGGCTGACTCTGCAGCTTGCTATGCCTCCTCCTTTTGGTAAATCATTTTATCTCCTCGAGCCCCTGTTTCTCTGTTGGTGCAGCAGATGGGATGATACTCTCTCCACCGTGCTGTTGTGAGGATCCAATAAGAGCAGGGAGGCTTCTAGTGTTTGAAATCAGGAAAACACTTAGCAATTGTTAGTACTGTAAGTCTCAGTAGTAAGCCTGGTCCAGCGGGTGACACTGACAGAGAGGCAGATTCAGGTCAGTGCCATTAAGAAGAGCTACCTAACCACCATGGGGAGGGGGGAATACCAATTTTTCAATTCTGTGATAAAATACCTGTCATAGACAACTTAAAGAGGAAAAGATTTATTTGGGTTCATGGTCTCAGATGTTACTGGTCAAGTTCTTGGCCAAATAGGGGCTGGAGGGATGGCCTACTGGTTAAGAGTGCCAACCACTCTTGCAGAGGACCCGGGTTCAATCCCCAGCAACCACATGGCAGCTGAGAACTGTCTGTAACTCCAATTCCAGGAGAACTCCAGTTCCAGGGGAATCCGAGACCCTCTTCTGACCTCCGCGGCATTGCACGACACGGGTGCACAGACCAACATACAGACAATACATTCATACACATACAAAATTAAAAAAAAATTGAAATAAAGGCTCATACAGATTTGTGCAAGTAGCAAGGAAAAGTTTATTTAAACCAAAGCCATAGAGAAAAGATTGGAATACACTGCAGGTGAGCAGCAGGCCGCAAAGATACTTAAGGGCCTCATTTTGTTCAGGGCTTCCTTTATGGGGTTCAAAAGAAGGAGGAGCTGGTTACTAAGAAATGTAGTCAGGGTGCTTTTCCATTTTGATTGATAGATTAGGTCACACAATCTCTACAGAGCATGTTCCTTCCCATAATGCATTTGATTTTAATCATATGCATACCCAACTGTGCATACACATAAGATGGTAAATAGGGGATTCTCCCTAAAGTTCACTTGAGGACACAGTCTTACCTTTATTGCATATACCCCAAACCAGTTCAGGCTGGATCAGCCTGTCTGTTCTTTGTACCTGGACACCCTGAGAATATATCTGAATAGAAACTAAGTCTATTGATTGTTGTTTGTTAGGGGAGGAGAAACATATTCCGTTGTTCAGAGAGGGGTGTACATGTAACCCAATGCAGGTAGGGATCCAAGGTTGTAAGTGCATTGTTTGGAGAAAGATCTGTGTGCATAATACATGCAGAGGAAGAAATTAGGCTGTTGAGTGCATTATTAGGAGAGAGGGTGCAGCTGGGCGTGGTGGAGCACGCCTTTAATCCCAGCACTCAGGAGGTAGAGGTAGGTGGATCTCTGTGAGTTCCAGGCCAGCCTGGTCTACAGAGAGAGCACCAGGACAATTGGTACTAAAAGGGAGACCGTGCCTCAAAAATACCCCCCCCCAAAAAAAAGGAAAAAAAAACTAGAAGAGAGGGTGCTTGTAGCCCAAATCAAGCTGAGTCCCAGGTTATTAAACTATTACATTTGCTTGTCTCACAGAAGTTTTGGTCCCTGGTACTTTAACCCCATTGCTTTGGGCTTGGAGTGAGACAGAATACCATGGTGATAAGAGTTCATGGTAGAGCCAAGCATGGTTATCTGTAATCCCTGTACTTGGGAAGCAGAGTCAGAAGTTCAAGTTCATCTTTGGTTATGTAAGACAGAATCTCAATAGAACGAAACAGAATTCATGGTAGAATGGACCAGGAAGCAGAGCGAGTTGGGCAGGAAAAGGTCAAGGATAATACATATCCTTCAAAGACAAGACCCAAGGATTAACTTCCTCCAGCCAGGTCACAGTTCATAATAAGCCCATTCAGCTATGAATTTATGGGTTATTGATGAAGTTCAAACCCTCACAATTCTATCACCTTTCAATAGCACCAGCAGTTAGAAACCAACCAATCCTGCAACATATGAACTTTGGGGCTATTTTATCTTGTTAACATTTATGTGTGTGCATGTGTCTCCGTGTATGCATGCATACACTGCCCACAAAGGTCAGTGCTCTGGAACTGAAGTTATAGGTGGTTGTAAGCAGTGTGACATGGGTGCTCAGAATCAAACTTTGATCCTCTAGAAAAGTAGGAAGTCCTTTTAATTGTTGAACCATCTTTTCAGCCCTTATTTTATTTGATCTCTCTCTCGCTCTCTCTGTGTTTGTGTGTGTGTGTGTGTGTGTGTGTGTGTGTGTGTGTGTGTGTGTGTGTAAGTCAGAGGACAACCTCAGGTGTCATCCTCATCTTCCATCTTCTTTTGAGACACAATCTCACTTGGTCACTGCTTCTTAGAGTAGGCCAGGCTGGCTGACCCACAAGCTCCCAGAAGCCTCCCATCTCCCAGTAGAGGTACTCTGCCATTCCAGACAGACACCTGCCTTATTGAATGGGTTCTGTGGATCAAACTCAAAGTCATCAGGCTTACCCTCTGAGCCATTTCCACAGCCCCCAAATTGTTATTTTCTATTGTTGAAGAATTTCATACATACATACATATAAAACTTTAAAAAAAAATCAATTTCACCCCCCCAATTTCTCCACTCCAAAGTTATTCCTTTTTTCCTTTTTAAAATTATTTTTATTTTATGTGTATGAGTGTTTTGCCTGCAGGTAGGTAGGCGCACCCATGTTGGGCAATGCCCTTGGATGTCAGAAGAAGTTGTTGGATCCTCTGGAACTGGAGTTACAGACAGTTGTTAGCCACCATGTGGGTTCTGGGAATTGAACCTGGGTCTTCTGCAAGAACAGCCAGTGCTCTTAACCACTGAGCCATCTGTCCAGCCTCCTTTCTTTGGTTCCTTTGAGACATGGTCTTTCTGTAGCTCCAGGTGACCTGAAACTCACTATGTAGACAAGGCTGGCCTGAAACTCACTATGTAGACCAGGCTGGCCTGATCTCCAAGCTCTCCTCCTGCCTCCATTGTCTCCTCAGTGCTAGAATTAAAGGTGTTGCCCACCATGCCTGGCTCCTAAATTATTATTTTTTAAAAAATATTTTTTTAATTTTTATGTGTATGAGTATTTTACCTATATGCATGTTGAGTGTACCAGGTGCATCCTGTGCCCACAGAAGCCAGAAGAGGGCATCAGATCCCCTGGAACTGGAGTTATGAATGGTTGTTAGCTGTCATATGGGTGTTGGGAACCAAATCCAAGTTTTCCACAATAGCAGCTAGTGAGCCATCTCTCCAGACCCCCCCCACAACACCCTCCAAGTGATTCTTAAGAGAATTTCTCAGCTCTGCTTACTGTCACAAAGAGTTTTCCAGATTCTGTCCTCCCACTCATTCCTGTCGCTCAGTCCTCCTTGTCTTCAACAGTATCTCAATCTGCTACCCTGATGCAACCCTGGCCACTCTCCCACCTGCCTCCTGTGTCTACCTAGCCAGCTACTGAACAGGGTCCCTGTCCTTATTGGGACATCCCTTGCAGGTGGCTTCTGTTTCTCCCAGCACTGCTGCCCTCTGGGGCAGAAGCAGGCAGCCTGAGCTTGTTGACTATGCTGCCCCTGGCGCCCCTGCTGAGCCCCTCGCCAAGCTCTTGGCTCCAAGTGGGGCCTGTCCATGAGCATAGTTGGCTGCCAGCTGGCCAGCTCTGTGACCAATTGTGGGG
The DNA here is from genome assembly GCA_009823505.1 of Rhizomys pruinosus. NCBI lineage: Eukaryota > Metazoa > Chordata > Mammalia > Rodentia > Spalacidae > Rhizomys > Rhizomys pruinosus. Next base: position 237,966 of record VZQC01006087.1, on the reverse strand, counting down.
AGGGAGGACTGCCAAGACCTAGCTTGGACCATAGTGCTGAAGCACAGCCTCTGTTCCCCAGAGGAGACATTGAGTTCCACACTTGTGAGTGGACACACCTGGGGAATTTGCTACCCTTCTCCTTGGGTGTTACAAGTTGGCTAGAATGAACAGCTAGGGGGAGGGAAGTCAATCTTGTGACCGGACTCCAGGATCTGCCAGTCACCTGCTGTGGGATGTTGGATAATGACATCGTCTCTCTGAACCTCCATTTTCCCAACTGAAAACTGGACATGAAAAGAATGGCTTTCTTGCCTCATGAGCTTCTTGTAAGGATCAGATTGGATCCGGGCGAACAGTACAGACAAAGGCTATTGCTGCTGCTCTGAGACGGGGACAAGAAGCTCTTCTACTAACTCCTCAACCACCGATGGATTTCTGTGGGAGCAGATACCATTCAGTACTGATTCTTCTCTGAAGTAGTTGAGTTCGCAGGAACGAGTGTCCCTCCATTCCTCATCTTTCCATCCCACCCTCCTTCCTACCCGTAGAGCCTGCTGTTCTCCCTCTCATCTCCCCCTCTCTCCGGTAGGAATCCAACCCAGGTCCCCCTCATGCTGGCGAGTGCGCTACCACTGAGCTATATCCACAACCCTGTTTTCCCTCTTTGAAAAACATGACTTAGGGACTGGAGAGATGGCTCAGTAATTAAGAGCTGAGCTGGCTGCTTTAACAGAGGACCCAGGCTCAGTTGCTAGCACTCACATGGTGGCTAACAACCGTCTATAACCCCAGTTCTGGGAGATCCAACATCCTCTTCTGATATCCGAGGGCATGTCTTGACACAGGTGCATATGCAGACATTTAGACAAAACACTCAAACACATTAAATAATAAATGCGTAAACACATAAAAAATTAAAAACCACGGCCCAACTGGATGTGGTGCACACCAGTAATCCCAGCACTTAGGAGCCTGAGGCAGACAAGTCAGGAGTTTAAGGCCAGCCTTGTCTACTTAGTAAGTTAGAGGTCAGCCTGGGCTACATGTGATCCTTTAACAAACAGCCATGACACAGCTGATTGTGGATGTACACACCTTTAATCCCTGCACTCAGGAGACTGAGGCAGGAAGATAGTGAATTTGAAGCCAGTTTTGGTCTAGCCTGGGCTACATTGAAAGAACGAATTTTAACAAACATCTCCATGATACTTGGGTTGGGGGTGAGCAGAATGAAGCTCAGAGGTAAAGGGTTTACACTGAAAACAAAAACAAACAAACAAATGAAAATCCAAAACAAACCCAAAGTACAACCAAAAGACCAAATAACAGCAAGCAAAGCCCCAACAAAAACCAAAGCTCCCCCTGTGGACCCATATTCCCACCCATGTTCTGCCCCTTTTCTAGATCTTCTTTTCCTTGCCTTCCTTTGCTACAAGACTCTGGGGAAGTCAGGTCGTCTTTTTGGTGGCTTGTATTTGCTTACCTTCCACTGTCTCTTGAACACATTCCGATCAAGTTCACAACCTTCGAGCCTCAGAGCCCACACTTAACCGAGGTGGGCTGGTTGCTTCATTTTCGGAGCCCATTGAGAAGCAAAAATATAGGGGGACCTTGTTCAAGCATCCGGTGTCTTCCTCTATCAGCATCTGCCTAGTCCTTTGAGGTAGGGTCTCTTATTGAACCCAAGGCTTGCATTTTCTTACCTAGGATGGAAGCCAGCAAGCTTCAGCAATCCTCCTGTCTCTGCTCACCTTGGAGCTGAGATTACAGGTGTGCACAGGACACCTGGCTCCATTCTTGGGTGCTTGTATTTGAACTCTGCTCCTGGTGATTGTGTGGCAAACACTCGTAACCACTGAGCCATCTCTCTAGCCTCTAATTAATTAGATCTGAGGCATGGTCTCATGTAGCCCAAGCTGGACTCAAACTTGCTATGTAGCTGAGGATCACCTTGAATTTTTTTTATTTTAAGTTAAACTTTACACATAGCATCAAAGTAACATAAATGAAACTTGTGATACCAGAAAAAGCATTAAAATACAGTGATATTTTAACATGGAAATTCCATTTTTTTCTCCAACTTGTTTTATATATATATATATATA
>VZQC01006087.1:213931-235801 GCA_009823505.1 Rhizomys pruinosus | reverse complement strand
TATATATATATATATATATACAATCTTCCTGCCTCTACCGCCCAAGTGCTGGGATAGAACCCTGGGCTTTGTGAATACCAGGTAGGCACTTTACCTACTAAGCTACATCCCTGGCCCATATTTTTAATTTTTAATTTTTTTAGGCAGAGTCTCACAATGTAGCCTAGGGTGGCCTAGAATTTGTGGCAATACCTCCTGCCTTAGTCTCCAAAGTGCTGGCCTGAAGCACTAAGCCTAGATCCTGAGGTTCTTGAACTGTCCCCTCTGCACACACCTCTGCTGTTCTGACCCTTCCTTTGATTTCCATATACCAGTCCAGTCGCCCGCTCCATAGCTTCCCTCGAGGTCTCATAGGCTTCTCAGACTTTGCACATCCAGCTTGATAGTTCCCCCACTTGCTTGGACAAAAAGCAAAGTCATTCCAATTGCTCTCTTTGCTCACATCCTAAACACTTCCCGACCTCTGAGAATGAGGTAGCTACTTCTTGCCAGGGCTCCCACATGAAAACACGATTGAGCCCTGTGCTACCTCGCTCCCAGGTCCTGCCACTCCTGCTGCTCCAATCCTCCTCTGCACCTCTTGCTGTACCATAATTATGCTAAGCAATGCTATGCTCACCACCTTGCCCCAAATAGCACTGCCTGGTACCCTTCCATTGCCTTCCCAAGCTTTTTTTAAATCCACTTCTGACATTCCAGCTACCTACTGTGACACATAACACATCAATGTTTAATGAGGGAGGAATAGAGGGAGCGCCTTTCTTGAAGGGAAATTAGGATAACAGAGAGAAGGTTGCTTTCTTTTCTTTTCTTTAATTTTTTTTTTTTTTGTTCTTTCAAGACAAGGTCTCTCTGTAGCCCAGTTGTCCTGGAACTCGCTCTGTACACCAGGCTGGCCTTGAACTCAGAAAGATCTGCCTGCCTCTGCCTCCCAAGTGCTAGGATTAAAGGTGTGCACCACCACGCTCAGCCAAAGTTGCTTTCTTAAGAGAAAAAAGAAGGAAGGAAGGAAGGAAGGAAGGAAGGAAGGAAGGAAGGAACGAAGGAAACCTTATTTTCTGTACAGTTTATTTCCAGAGGTCATAATTTTGAAACAGATGCGATGTTTAAATAGGCATATTTTGGAGCAATACAAAGGGGAGGGAACAACCACAACATAAGGACTGGGTCAAAGAACTGACTGATACAGTTAAATTCTGCCCCAAACAAGACTCTGCAAGGAAAAACTTTGGAAAGACTGAAAGATGCAAGACATGGATGGCAGAAGGCATGGACTGGGGTGGGGTGGGGGGCAGGGAGAGGGGAATGAGTCTAAATTTGACTGAAATATAATGTATGAAATACACAAATCATCAATAAAAGTATTTAAAAAAAAAGAAAAAAGAATGCGAGGTAGGAGCTTGGTTTAGCCACAAGGGGGCAGAAAAGCACTCCAACTCAGAGGACCGCTAGGAAGCCTTTCCTTGCCAGCAAGTGAGGCAGCCAAAAGGGGATAAGGGTCCAATCTTTGAAAAACTGGCCATCACCCCTTCCATGACCAACATTTGAGAAAGAGAGAGCAGTTTAAATTTCAGCTCAACCGTTTACCAACCGTTGCTTGATTCCACTGCAACCAACTTGGCTCTTAGCTACCTCATCAGTAAACCAGGGACACATGCTTCTTACTAAGTGCCTTCCTTTATATGTTTGTCTTTGACGACAGATGGGAGTGATTAAAACAAGAGGTAAGAGTGCTTGCTGGCAGCCGGGCATGGTGCTGCATGCCTTTAATCCTAGCACTTGGGAGGCAGAGGCAGGCGGATCTTTGTGAGTTCAAGGCCAGCCTGGTCTACAGAGTGAGTTCCAGGACAGCTGGGGCTACAGGAAGAGTGCTTGCTGCCAAACATGAAGCCTTGAGTTCAATTTCCCAGACCCACATAGCTAGTGTAAAAAAAACAGAGGGAATCATATTGGTCCAACAACAAATTACACAGACAAAATCTCTACTTGAGTTCATGTCTATAGCTGTAGGCTACATAACAAGGAACAATGTCAGACAGGAGAAACCTTCCTCTGAATTGTTGGCCAGGGTAGTGCGAGCAACTCCCCAAATTACACAGGCTATTGCCACAGCCCTTGATTGTCTCCCAGAACCTGAAGCTAAGACCCTATTGCTGAAGACACGACATACTTCAGACACAGGACTTGGAGAAATGGAGGTGGAACTGACCTGGAAGCCACCTCCACTGGAGGCTAGTTCTCATAGTTTTGGAGAGTATTACACAAGCTGCCAAAGGACAACATCAAATTGATGGTCCAGCTCCACTCATCAAAGAAGCTTCTTTTTCAACAGATAGAGATTATTATAGAATTCCACAACTGGTCATAAACAGGGATTGTCTATGAATTGCCCAAGCCTAACTGACACATCTGTGATGCAACTTCTACATGTAAGGCTCACAGAATATACTGGAAAGGGGTAGAGGGAATGCTAATGTATCTCTCAACACTCATTAATGAAGCTCCTTCATGCAACAGAGGGCCAGGAACACAAAAGGTCACCAATGGCCAAAGTGTGGAAAATAAAAGACTGCAGAGTGTGGGTCCGTGGATGGGACTCCCAGGGCTCACGGAGCATTGCAGAAGGGGACAGAAAGATTGTAAGAGCCAGGGAGGAGGTGCATGATCATGTGGAAACAGAGTCCTAAAGGCTCCTGGGACCCTGCTCATATGAACCTACAGCAGTGGTGTCAGCATGCACAAGAGACATGCAAACTCGGGCAGACAGAAACTCAACACAGAACTGTGGAAATGGGCAGCAGACCCCAAACTTAGTCAGAGAGCTATTGGAAGCTGATTACTGCTGAATGAAGAAGAGCTGATCTTTTTTTTTTTTGGTCTTTTCGAGACAGGGTCTCCCTGTAGCCCCAGCTAGCCTGGAACTCTCTCTGTGGACCAGGCTGGCCTTGAACTCACAAAGATCTGCCTGCNCCCATATGCCTGTATATCCCAAATCTAATTGGCTATTAGCTCTCTCCTTGGAGGAATAATCCGTGGTTGATGCCACAAGCTTACATCCTCTAGTGGTTAGGAGATGATATAAGCCACAGTAAGACCCTGTCATATTTTACAGAAAAAACGTAATTCATGGATTAACATACCATCCAAACATCTGTGTCTATACCAAAGTAACCTAACATAATAATTAGTGTTGTTTAAATACCTATAAATCTAATTGCTTGTGCTTCATTAGTAGGACTGAAAGGTTATTCCAGGACAAACTGTCAAGCCATGAAAGGAAACAGCCAGAATTGATCAGAGAACAAAATGACAGCTGCAGAGAAAGTAGACTGTTTTGCCTCTCGTCCACCTGTGCCCTGTTTCTAAGCCTAGGGAACAATCTGAGGAAGAGGGCGCATGGTAGAATGTAAGGGCTGCAATTAGGGTGAATGGTGAAACTACAGCAATATAGACCGGACACTTATTTGATCAACTTGATTGTACATACAACCCTCCCACAGCTGGATGGTGGGAACCTGGGCTGTGTAGGTTTGGGCACACCTGCTTGCAAATTGGTTTTATGTGAAGGATGCTTGTACTCATAAATTATCACTTATTGTCAAAAAATGAAAAAAAAAATAAAGAAAAAAATAAAAATAGAAAAACAGAAAATAAAAGGAATAAACTCTTTGACCCAAGGAAAAAAAAAAGATAAATAAATTTTATTATCAAAGTAGTATGGGAGATTTCCCTAAGATGCAAGTTTTGATTGATTGATCCCACCTCATAAGGCTCTTATCAGAAGATTTTCTCTTCTCTTTTTTTTTTTTTTTTTTCTGGTCTTTTCCAGACAGGGTCTTCCTGTAGCCCCAGCTAGCCTGGAACTCTCTCTGTGGACCAGGCTGGCCTTGAACTCACAAAGATCTGCCTGCCTCTGCCTCCCAAGTACTAGGATTAAAGGCGTGCACCACCATGCCCAGCTCAGAAGAGCTGATCTTTTTAAAGGGAGGGATGCTAGATAGGCTGGACCTCAGTGGGTGAACTTGTGCTGACGGACATCTGGGGACACTAACTTGACTAGATAGGCCTTAACACAATGACAGAATGCATTCATTCCATGGGCGAAGGGAACTATGGGAAGGTGTGAAGGGAGTATAATGGTGTTCTGTTTGATTAAAAAGAAAACAATTAAAATAAAAGAATAAGTAAACTTCTCAGCTTCATGAGCTAAATATTATTATTGTGTAGAGAAAGACAAGGGATCTGTTACTGGTCTGTTATGCACCAGAGACTTTGAATCAATAAAGTGATCAAGCAACGAATGATGAAGTTGAATGAAAGCTTGAGTCATGGGTGAGCGAGTCAGAGACATGCTCAGCATCACATGGTTTTTGGCAACAACAGCAGCTAATACACAGTGAGCACTTCCAGAGTGCCAGGCACCCCCTGTTCTAAGCACTTTGCTTGACTTATTGCATGCTCCTCACAAAGATTATATGCGGTAGGACATCTCATTACGCCCATTCGACAGAAAAGGAAACCGAGGAACCAGAAACTGGCTGAATAAGAGCTGGGGCACATAGCTCAGTGATGGAGCACATGTTTAGCCAGGTCCTGGCTTCTACCCTCAGAGCCAAAAAAAGAAAAAGGGAAGGACAAAGCGAGAGAGGAAAGGAGAAAAGGATGAAAGGAGGGAGTGAGAAAAAGAGAAAGCTGAGGTAGAGCCAGGCATGGTGGTTCATCTATAATCCCAGCACTCAGGAGGATGAAGGCTTCAACATGAGCTTGGGCTACATGGTGAATGTGAGTCAGCCTGTGTCGGGTGTCACAGGCTTTGAGTCACGCGTGACCACCTTCCACATGCTGTCCTTCCCTTCTTGGCTCAGCTCCAGGACTTGTCTCCTGCCTGCAGGCCGGCAATCTCTGGGCTCTGCTCCTGCAAGAAAGGGGGAGGGAATATCGCCGGAGATCACCTGAAGGAAAAATAAGCAGACTCACTCACACGCATGGAGAACTGGGGAGGATAGAAACTCCGCTTATTTTCTGCCAGTGAGGTCTATATATTCAAGATTACTGTGCTTTGGGCAAGGAAGTGGGGAGCAGGCAGAAGGGAGGGGTGAGCCAACCTGGTTCTAATTGGGGGATGGCAGAACTCCAGTTTGTGCAACAGGTAACTAGAGGTGTGACTTTCTGCTCAATGCCTCAAGGGAACAGGCCTGGAACTTTGCAGAGATAGGGTGAAGCAAGAATCATTGTAATATCCCGAATCTTCCGGCTACAGATAAGTCTGGAAGCCCACAGAGATATCAGATAACTGGAGATCTCCCGGGACAGGCCTTACAATTTCTCGCTTCAAGCCACAAAGTTCCATTCCCACAAGCCTGAAGGACTCCATCTCAAAACAATCAACACACAAGAAAGGCTGAGTCAGTTAAGTGCCCGTGCTCTAACCTCTATGCATTCTGACAGAGATGGGATTCATTTAAACCGAGGTCCAGCTGAGAAATAGCCCCAACTATTTCCAGCCCCATACGTTGCTTCAAATCCTGCTGGATGCTCTCAAGGAAAACGACCAACTGCTGGAGCCCAGGCGGCCCTCTCCAGCCACTGCCTTCTCCCTTCCACCCATGGCTGGTCTTTGTAGGTCATCTCTGCTCACAGCCTTTATTCCTTCCCTTCTCACTTCTGTCTCCACTTGATCCAGCCTGGCTTCTGCCACTCCACAGAATCAACAACAGGAATCAATGGTCTCCATACACCCAAAGTCAAAGGACATTTCTTAGCCCTCTTCTGGAAATTCAGTTACCTAATTTTTTAAAGGCATATCCACTTTACAATTCAGACTGGCCTCAAACTCATGGGAATCCTCCTGGCTCAGCTCAATCCACCCCCATTTTTTTGAGACAGGGTCTCCTTGTAACCCCAGCTGACATGGAACTCTTTATGTAGACCACATGATCTTGCAGAGATCCTCCTGACTCTGCCTCCTGAGTGCTAGGATTAAAGGTGTGTATCACCACGCTGGGCTCAGCCTCCCATCTTTAAATGTGAATCTAGTGATTGATTGATTGATTGATTTTTGTTTTCTGAGACAGGGTCTCCCAGTAGCCCAGCGGGCCTAGAAATTGCTATATAGACCAGGCTGCCCTCGAACTCAAAGATTCATCTGCCTCTGCCTCCTGAGTGCTAGAATTAAAGGCATGTGCCACCACACCCAGCTGAATAGATTTTTAATTGATACATAAAAACATTAACAATATACATATCAATGGTATAGCATTTGATTTTTCTTTTTTATTCAAAGCCAATTTTTATTGAAGTTTTGTACATTTCATACATTTCTTAATCAAATTTAGACCCGTTCCCCCTTCCTTGCCCCCCACCCCACCAGAGCTCATGTATCATGCATTCTTCCATACATGTCTTTCATCTTTTTCTCAGTCTTTAATTTTTTTACATTTTTGATGCAGAAGTTTACTGTTTGGGGCAGAAATTTACTGTTTCAGTCAGTTCTTTGACCCAGTCTTTGTTGTTGTTGTTGTTCCTTCCAATTTGTATCACTCCAAAATATGCATATATGCATGCCACACATGTATCAAGATTATGACGTCTTAGGTTTTAGCAACCTCAGCTTATTATTTCTTTCTCTCTCTCTTTTTTAAAAATTAGGCTGAAAGTCGTCATATTTTCCTTAAGGAAGTGTTCGAAGTTTCCTCCTTGGCAAGCCCAAACAACCATCAATCCTGCCCTTGTGCTCCACACTGAGGTCTTCCCTTCCCATGATCACCCAAATGAGGACCAGTAAGCACCACGTTCTGTCTTGATCTTCCTGTACTGGCCTCCATGATACAACCTGGGTAGTCCAACAATGGCAGTCTATACTCTGAAGAGGCTGAAACCCCAGTAGTAGCTCAGTCCACAAGTTGAATGTCTCAGCAGCCTCCATCTGACATTGAAGTTTAGAATATTCTTGGAGAGACATGAGTATTTAGTCCATATCGGAAGGTTGAAAAGCTGTGTCTCATATCTTTGAAGTGATTTTTCTTTATCTGTTCATGATTTATTAGCATATATTAATTATACATAATGAATTTCATGATGACATTTTCAACATATATGCATATCATATTTTGATCATATCAATTCTCAGATTACACTCTTCCACTCTTCCACTCTTTTTTTTATTTTATTTATTTCTGTATGTGTATGAACATACTGTCTGCATGCAGGTGTGTGCACCCGTGTCGTGCAATGCCGCAGAGGTCAGAAGAGGGCATCGGATTCCCCTGGAACTGGAGTTCTCCTGGAATTGGAGTTACAGACGGTTCTCGGCCGCCATGTGGGTGCTGGGGATTGAACCCGGGTCCTCTGTAAGAGCGGTCGGTGCTCTTAACCGCTAGGCCATCTCTTCAGCCCATCCACTCTTCCACTCTTATTGATCCCCTTTCTTTTCCCAGCCAGTACCTCTTCTATTTTCTTGTGTGTGTATGTGTGTGTGTGTGTGTGTGTGTGTGTGTGCACATGCACAAGACCCAATGAGTTTAGTTAATTAGGTTTGCTTACATGAGCATGAGTGAGGGGTTATTTACTGGAGTGGAGCACAAGCTGCTTACTAGTAACTACACCACTGAAGAAAATGCCTCCCCCTCCCCCAGACTACAGATCCTGAGGAAGGGGTGGGATGTCATGGGTCCCTTTTCCCCATGTGATATTTTGATACACATATACATTATGTAAATTTTTCTTTTGGTCTTTTTCGAGACAGGGGCTCCCTGTAGCCCCAGCTATCCTGGAACTCACTATGTAGACCAGGCTGGCCTTGAACTCACAAAGATCCACCTGCCTCTGCCTCCCAAGTGCTAGGATTAAAGGTGTGTGCCACCACGCCTGGCACATTATGTAATTTTTTTACAAAAATAAAATGCCTTATTTCCTGCTACAAACCCCCCTCCCTCAGTTTTGAAGAAAAGTTGTTTCACATAAACCAACTCTGAACAGTTCGTCCTGTCTTTATGCCTGAGCTACAGCACCTCCTTTGTATGCATGAGGCCTTGGGTTCTACCTTCAACATTGCAAAAAGTGCCAAAACCAAAACAAAACCAAAAAGCCAGAGGTGGCTTTGGTCTGATGAGCGCAGTACAGAATGGGGCTGCCCTAGACTACAGTTTAGTCTTGGGATTCGTGCACCCTGGGGAGACCATGGTATCTACCATAAGCGATATGCTTCCTTACTAGAGTGGAAACTATGACAGTGCTTGTCCTGTGTGAAGAAGGCACACTCCACTGGGGCAGCAAGGTTCCCTGGCAAAGACCTGGTTCTCTATCTGGGTCCACTTGGCACATTCGCTGTAGGCCTGTGATGTCAGGGAGCACCTGGAGATACAGGGCTGAGTTCAAGATTATCACAGTCCTGTACATTATGATGTAATTTTAAAAGATTCGCGCGCGTGTGTGTGTGTGTGTGTGTGTGTGTGTGTGTGTGTGTGTGTGTGTGTGATATACATGTAATAGTGAGAGAACTTGCAGGACTCAGTTCGTTCTTCCACAATGGATGTGGGGTCCAAAGATCAAACTCAGGTCATCAGCCTTGGCAGCAAGAACCCTTACCCGTTGAGCTATTTTGTTGGCCCAACATTGTGCAATTTGTCTTTTTTTTTTCTTTTCTTTTTAACAGTGTGCAATTTGAAAAAAAATTATTTATTGTTATTTTTGTGTAGGAGTGTATTGCCTGCATACATATAAGTGCAGTAGTGTCATGCAATGCCCTTGGAGGTCAGAAGAGGATCCCCTGGAACTGGAGTTACTGACAGTTGTTAGCCATCATGTGGGTTCTAGGAATCAAGCCCAGGTCCTCTGCAAGAGCAGGCAGTGCTCTTAACCACTGAGCCATCTCTCCAGCCCCCGTTTTGCAATTTTTGAGACATCACCTTTATTATCTAAAATAGCCACTGAGCCTCAGTACTGAAATAAACTGAGAATCACATTTTTTTGTCTTTTTGAGACAGAGTCTCCCTTTAGTCCCAGATGACCTGGAGCTAGCTATGTAGACCAGGCTTGCCTTGAACTCACAGAGATCCACCTGCCTCTGCCTCCCAAGTGCTGGGATTAAAGGTGTATGCCACCACGCCTGGCAAGAATTACATCTTTAAATAGAAGTATTTCAGTGTTAATCCAAGATTTTGTTTGGTGGGTTTGTTTGCTTTTTGGTTTTTTTTGTTTTTGTTTTTGTAAGATGCAGTCTCCCTGTAGCCCCAGCTAGCCTGGAACTCATTATGTAGACCAGGCCAGCTTTGATCTCATAGAGATCCACCTGCCTCTGCCTCCTGAGTGCCGGGATTAAAGTTGTGTACCTAGTATGTTTTGTATTTTTGAGACAGGGTCTCACTATGTAGCCTAGGGTAGCCTCTAACTCCCCATCCTCTTGCCCCATCCTCATAATAAGTCCTGGAATTTACAGGTGTGTGCTATCAAGACCAATTCATGTAATGTTTAAATCAGGTTGAGGAAATCCATATCAAATGTTTAACATTTACATATGGTGAAAATATTTTAAAATTATTTCTTAAAACTTTTTTCTTGTTAATTTTTTAAAAGATTTTTATTGATTTGGGAATTTTATACAAGGTATTTTGATCATATTCAAACCCTTTTCCTCTTCTCCATCCCACCTTTGTGCCCTCTCCTAACATAGGACCTCTATTATTATTTGTCTTTTTTTAAAGGCCCATCAAGTCTAATCTGTGTTTCCTAAGTGCAAGTGCCCTTCTTCTTCTTCTTCTTCTTCTTCTTCTTCTTCTTCTTCTTCTTCTTCTTTCTTCTTCTTCTCTTTTTTTTTTTTTTTGGTCTTTTTGAGACAGGGTCTTCCTGTAGCCCCAGCTGTCCTGGAACTTGTTCTGTAGACCAGGCTGGCCTTGAACTCACAAANTCCCAGCTGGCCTGGAGCTCACTCTGTAGACCAGGCTGGCCTTGAACTCATAGAGATCCACCTGCCTCTGCCTCCCAAGTGCTGGGATTAAAGGCATGTGCCACCACACCTGGGTCTAAGTGCTCTTCTAACATTTATTTTTTAATAGTCATAAATAATTTATTTATTTTTATTTGTACAAGTGTTTTGCTTATCTGTATGTGTACCTAGTATGTGTTCAGTGCCTGTGAAGGCCAGAAGAGGGCAACAGAGCTGCCATGTCGGTGCTGGAACTCTGGGAGAACAGCAAGTGCTCACAACCAGCCCCCAAGTCACCTCTCCAGTCGCTTCTTACTTTTACAGTGTAGCAGAGCTTATTATTATCTACACCAACCATACTGTGTACTAGCACACCAAAACTGCTTCATCTTCTCTGCAGATAACTTTCTTTTGAGACAGTCTCATAGCTCAGGCTGGCCTGTAACTCACTGTGTAGCTCAGGCTGCCCTCTGATTCTCCATCTTTCTGCTTCTGCCTCCCACCCCCTGTCCAGTGCTACTATTACAGGCATGTGCCACCTAGCCAGATGATACCATTGATCAACATTCTTCTTCATTGTTGTAGTTAATGTCATTTTCTTCTTCTTCTTTGAGACAGGGTGTCGCTTTCTAGCCAAGGCTGGTCCGGAACTACAAAGAGATCTACCTGCCTCAGACTCTCCAGGGTAGAGATTATAGGCCTGAGCCCCTGCACTTGGCTTATTGATCAACTTTCCTCCACCCCTCCACCCTACTCTCACTGGCCTCTGGTAATCACCATTCTCTCAGTTTTTATGAGATCAACTTTTATTTATTTATTTATTTATTTATTTATTTATTACTTTTGAGACAAAGTCTCCCTGTAGCCCCAGGTGGCCTGGAACTCAGTCTGTAGAGTCCAGGCTGGAGTCTTGAACTCACAGAGATCCACCTGCCTCCGCCTCCCGAGTGCTGGGATTAAAGGTATCCACCACCATGCCCCAGCACTAAAGATGGTTCTTAGCCACCATGTGGGTGCTGGCAATCGAACCCACATCCTGTGAAAGAGCAGCCAGTGCTCTTAACTGCTGAGCCATCTCCCAGCCCTGAGATCAACTTTTAAATATCTCCCATATGATGAGTGAGATCACCCAGTGCTTATCTTCCTGTGTCTGGCTTATTTCCCTCAGAATAATGATCTCCTACTCCACTCACCATCTCTTTTTTTAGTATTTTATTTATTATAAATTTTGTATTAAATTTTTGTGTATTTCAAGCAGAATATCTTAGTCATTCTGAATCATCATTGGAACCCTTCCCCACTGGCGTGCTCCTATACCCCCCACCCCCGAGTTAATGCATTCTATAATTTGTGTTGAGGCCTATCGTGTCAAGTTAGTGTCCCCAGATGTTCCTCAGTGCAAGTTCATCACTGGAATCTAGCCAGCCTATCTAGAATCCTTCCATTTAAGAGGATCAGCTTTTCCTCGCTCAGTACTAATCAGCTACTAATAATTCTTCAACTATAATTGAGGCTTCTTGTCCATTTCCACAGTTCTGTGCTGGGTTTTTGTCTGTTTAACTTCGCATAGGTCTTGTGCATGCTGACACCATTGCTGTAGGTTTGTATGAGCAAGGTCCCAGGAGCCTGTCGGATTCTACTTCCATATGGTCATGCACCTCATCCAATCTTTCTGTCCCATGTCCCAACGTGGCCCCTGAGCTCTAGATGGGTGAGGTTTAACAAAGGAGTCCTGTTCAAGAACCCACATTCTTCACTCTTACTCTCTACGCTTTGGCCATTTGTGAATTTTTGTGTTCCTGGCCCTCTATTGCATGAGGGAGCTTCATTAATGGGAATTGATTCACCAGTGTCTTCTTTACCCCTTTCCTATGTTCCCTGAACCTTAGGTATAGAGGTTGCATTGTAGATGTGCCACTTAGGCTTGGGCAATTCACAAACAATGTGTGTGACCAGTTGTGGTACTCCATAATACTCTCCATCTGGTGCAAAAGAAGCTTCTTTGATAAGTGGTGAGTAGGATGCTTGTCTGTAAATATAAGGATCCATATTTTGCACGTAGTAAGAAATCACATTTGTTTAGGGGTGTGACAAACTTTGGGTTTTCTGTTGGATCTATGACCTGTCCATGGGCCTGGAGAGATGGCTCAGCAGTTAAGAGCACCGACCGCTCCAGCCATGTGTATTTGTCTATGTTTATGGTAGCAAACATGGGTTTCCTCCCACTGAGTGGACTTTATGTCCAATTAAGTAGCTGTTGATTGCCCCCAAGATATAAGTGCCACTACTGCACCACTGTCGTTTGCTGTGCCAGTCACTGATGGGGTTATTTAGCCTAGGATTGGCCATCGATTGACATTCTCCCTTAGCAGCTTGCATAGTCCTCTCCAAAGCTATGAGAGCTAGGCTTCAGGGAATTGGCTTCCAGGTCAATTTCAGCTCAATTCCTCCAAATCCTGTGTCCAAAGTATGTCCGGTCTTCAGCAATAGGCTCTTACCCTTCATGTTCTGGGAAGCAATCAAGAGCTCTGGCAATAGCCTGTGTAATTTTGGGAGTCTCTTGTACTACTCTGGCCAACAACTCAAAGGAAGGTTTCTCTTGTCTGGCACTGTTTCTTGATATGTAGCCTTTAGCTGTACACATAGACTCATGTAGATATTGTCTGTGTAATTTGTCAGGAAGTTGTAGACTAATATGATTCCCTTTATTTTCAGACTAGCTAAGCATTATTTATCTCTCTCCTCTCTCTGTCTAACCATCCCTCCATGCCTCACCATTTAAAGTATGCCCGTTTACTCTATTTCGACCTTGATAATACCAGTCTCCTATGGTCCCAACTCTCTTGAGCTCCTTCTTCCCCTTTATCCCCAAAGTTCCTTTTATAACCCCTCCTCCCTCTTCCCATTTAAATACTCCCATATTATCCATTTCTCCCTTGGTAACACCTGTCTCCTACTGTTCTCTTTCAGGTTCCCTCTTTCCCTTTACCTCCTTGGTTCCTTTCCATTGTCTTGGTTCCTGCAGTTACATCAGTATACGTACTCGCATATAAAGATTTGGTGCTAGGATCCACATAAGAGGGAGAACAAATGTCATTTGCTTTTCTGAGTCTATGTTACTTCACTTAATAAAACAATTCCTAGTTCCTTCCATTTACCTGCAAATTTCATGATGTTGTCTTTCTTTACCACTGAGTAGAACTCCATTGTGTAAATGCACATTTTCGTTATCCAATTGTCAGTAGAGGGGACACTTGTTGCTTCCATCTCAGCTATTGTGAAAAAAACAGCAACAAACATGGTTGCACAAATATCTCTACAATAGGATGAATCCTTTGAATATATGCCAAGGAGTAGTATAACTGGATCAAATGGTAGGTTTAGTTTACTTTTTGTTGTTGTTCTTGTTGTTTTGAGGTCTTTTCGAGACAGGGTCTCCCTGTAGCCCCAGCTGTCCTGGAATTCGCTATGTAGGCCAGGCTGGCCTTGAACTCACAGAAATCCTCCTGCCTCTGCCTCCTGAGTGTTGGTATTAACAGTTTATTTTTTAAAGCATTCTCCACACTTCTTTCCATAGGAGTTGCATAAGTTTGCAATCCCACCAGCAGTGAATGAGCATTCCCCTTTCCCCACATCCTCTCCAACATTCGGTATCATTTGTTCTCTCTCTTTTTTGTCTTTTTGTTCTCTCTCTTTTTTGTCTTTTTTTTTTTTGAGACAGGTTATCCCTGTAGCCCCAGCTGTCCTGGAACTCACTATGTAGACCAGGCTGGCCTTGAACTCACAGAGATCCGCATGCCTCTGCCTCCCTAGTGCTGGGACTAAAGCTGTGCACCACCACAGCTGGCCTAAACATTGTCTTTTATACAAACCTCATAGGCTCACTGCCTAGACCAAAGTGATAATTAAAATATGAAAGCATCTATGTTCATTAAAGATATACATCTATAGTTTTCTTTTTTGGTTGTAAATTTACCTGGTTTTGGTTTTAGAGTGAGGCTGGCTTCATAGAAGGAATTTGGGAATTCTCTCTCTGCTTCTATATTTTTGAATAAATAATTTAAGTAGTATCAATTGTAGATCTTTTTTTTTTTTGGTAGATCTTCTTTAAATGTCTAGTAGAATTCTTCTGTAAATCCATCCAGGCTTGGGCTTCTTTTTTAGCTGGGAGATTTTTTTTATTACATCTTCAATTTCCTCATATATTATTGGACTGTTTAAGCTGTCGATCTCTTCTTGGTTCAGCTTTGGTGCTTCCTATGATTTTAGATATTCATCCATTTCTTTTAGGTTTTCAAATTTACTATATATATATATATTTGGTCTTTTTGAAACAGGGTCTCCCTGTAGCTCTAGCTGTCCTGGAACTCACTATGTAGACCAGGCTGGCCTTGAACTCAGAGATCTTCCTGCCTCTGCCTCCGGAGTGGTGGGATTAAAGGCATGTGCCACCATGACTGGCCCTAGAGTACTCTTCTTTTTCCCATCACCCCCCTCCCACCTAGAGTATACATTCATTTTTTTTTTGTCTTTTTGAGACAGGGTCTCCCCTGTAGCCCCAGCTATCCAGCTATCCTGGAACTCACTCTGTAGACCAGGCTGGCTTTGAACTCACAGTGATCCGTCTGCCTCTGCCTCCCCAGTGCTAGGATAAAGGCATGTGCCACCACACCCGGCAAGTATACATTCTTTTTTTTTTAATTTTATTTATTTTTGTATGTGTATGAATGTACTGTCTGCATGTAGGTTTGTACACCCGTGTCGTGCAATGCCTCGGAGGTCAGAAGAGGGTCCCTGATTCCCCTGGAACTGGAGTTCTCCTGGAATTGGAGTTACAGATGGTTCTCAGCCTCCATGTGGGTGCTGGGGATCGAACCGAGGTCCTCTGCAAGAGCCATTGGTGCTCTTAACCTCTAGGCTATCTCTCTAGCCCCTTGAGTAGCAATTTTAAGTCATTTATTTGTACTCTTTCTGTTGTTGTTGTTGTTTTTTTTTAATTTCTTTTATGTGTATGAATGTACTGTCTGCATGCAGGTCTGTGCACCCATGTCGTGCAATGCCACGGAGGTCAGAAGAGGGTGTCAGATTCCCCTGGAACTGGAGTTAAAGATGGTTCTAAGCCACCAGGTGGGTGCTGGGAATTGAAACTGGGTCCTCTGTAATAGCAGTCAGGGCTCTTAACTGCTAGGCCATCTCTCCAGCCCCTGTTTGTTTTTGTTTTAATGTAGGCACTTAGAGCTATAAATTTCCCTCTTAGAACTGCTTTTAAAGTGTCCCAGAGGTTTTGTTGTGTTGTATTATCTTTTTATTTATTTAATTTTTGGTCGTTTTGAGACACGGTCTCCCTGTAGCCCCAGCTGTCCTAGAACTCACTCTGTAGACCAGGCTGGCCTTGAACTGATAGAGATCCGCCTGCCTCTGCCTCCAGAATGCTGGGATTAAAGGCATGCGCCATCACACCTGGCAGATTTTGTTTTGAATCCATTCAACTAACCTGTGTCTTTTGACACATTTTCACTTCTGTTTGCATTCTTGGTCTACCTTTGTGTTTCAACAGTTATATCTTCAGTTTGTTTCTTTGGTTGCCCCTTGGGTATAGTTATTCAATTCCTCAGCTCTTTGTATTGCTTCAAGTATTCTCTGAACAGCTGGTTTTATAGACATGAATTCTTTCAGCTTATGCATGTGATGGAAGAATTTTTCTTCCATCTTCAACTATAATAGACATTTTTGCTGGGTAAAGTATTCTGGGCTGACATGATCATTTAGAACTGGGAGTACATTGGTCTAGGCTCATCTGGCTTTCATAGTTTGCATTGAAAAGTCAGCCATAATTCTGATGGGTTTTCTCTCTTTGTTCTGTTTGCTTAGTGTGTTTACTATGATATGACATGGGGGAGTTTCTTTTCTGGTCCTATTTGGTGTTCTATGTGCTTCTTGTATTTGTATGGGCATGTGTCTTTCCTTAATTTTGGGAAATTTACTTCCATAATCCTGTTGAAGATCTGGTCAATACCATTATCCTGAGATTCTTCTCCTTCCCCCATGCCTATGATACATAAATTTATTATTTTCTTTTTTTTAAATATTTTAATTCCACTTATTACTTTATTTTTTATTTTTTATTTATTTTTTTTTTGGTCTTTTTGAGACAGGGTCTCCCTGTAGCCCCAGCTGTCCTGGAACTCACTCTGTAGACCAGGCTGGCCTTGAACTCACAGAGATCCGCCTGCCTCTGCCTCTCAAGTGCTAGGATTAAAGGTGTGTGCCACCATACCCTAAATTTAGTATTTTCATGGTGTCCTATATTTCTTGCATATTTCATTCCTGCATTTTTAATTTTTTTTCCATAATCTTTGCTTGAGCAGTCTAATTTTCAACTTAATCATCCAGTCTTGATATTCCATTTTTCATTTCATTCATTCTCTTGCTCAGGCCTTCTCCTGTCATTTCCAACTGGCTTATTGAATGTTTCATTTCCTTCTTCATTTCAACCTGAGTTTACTTCATTATTTCTATCTCTTTTGTGAATTCAGTTAGAAGTTTATCACTATCTTCTTTTAGTTTTGGTCTTTTTTGAGACAAGGTCTCCCTTTAGTCCCAGCTGGTCTGGAGCTTGCTAGTAGACCAGGCTGATCTGCCTGCTTCTGCCTCCTGAGTGCTGGGATTATAGGTATGCGACACCATGCCTGGCCTATTTTTTTTTTAATTCTGTGTCCTGTGTTATCTCTAAGGGGTTCCCATTGTAAACCTCTTCTATAGGAGTGGTAGTGTTTGGCGGGGACATATTATTTGGGTTTTTCATATTATTATTTTTTCACTGTCCACTCATGTTTTCTTAAGTGACAAGATTTCATTTTTATAGGTGAATAGTATTCCACTACTTAAATATATATTTATATATTTAAATATATTTAAAAGGTGCATATGTGCTACCTTTTATTTATCAACTCATCAGGTGACTGACAGTGGTGGTTCTTGGTTCTTATGGCTAATGCCAAGATGAAGAGTGCAAATGGCTCTTTAACATACTTATTTCATTCCTCTTGCTATATACCCATCAGTGAGATTGCTAAATCATCTGCTAGTTCTCTTTTTACTTTTGTTGGGGAACCTCCATAATAGTTATACTAATTTACATTCCCAACATTGTGTGAGAGTTGCCTTTTTTTCTACATCCTTGCCCTGACTACAGTTGTGACTTTATGTTTCTATGCATTTACTGGTAACTAAGTACACAAGCTCTCTGAGGCTTAGATGGTGTCAGTCCCTGCCACAGCAGTGTACCTGGTTTCTAGCACAAGACTAGGTACATATCACCTTCTCAACTGACTACTTGTGAGGTAAATATATTTAAAAACACATTGTTTTCTTTGGCTTGAACTCTTATCATTGGCTCCACTAACTCATATCTAGTAAACTGGCCACTTTGGCCTACCTCTGCCAGGCGGAGGGATGGGATAAATAGATGGAGTCATATATTAGGGTCAAGGACTAAAGGTTAGTTAAGTGTGCTATCACTTTCAGTTATGCTTGCATTAGAAAAATGAAAACAGCCAGGCATGGTGGTGCACGCCTTTAATCCCAGCACTCAGGAGGCAGAAGCAGGCAGATCTCTGTGAGTTCAAGGCTAGCCTAGTCTACATAGTGAGCTCCAGGCTAGCTGGGACTAAAGGGAGACCCTGTCTCAAAAAGACCAAAAAGAAAGAAAGAAAGAAAGAAAGAAAGAAAGAAAGAAAGAAAGAAAGGAAGGAAGGAAGGAAGGAAGGAAGGAAGGAAGGAAGGAAGGAAGGAAGGAAGGAAGGAAGGAAGGAGAAAGAAAGAAAGAAAAAAAGAAAGAAAGAAAGAAAGAAAGAAAGAAAGAAAGAAAAAGAAAGAAAGAAAACAGATGCACTGTTGTATGTCTATATTTTCAACACTTGGGAGGTTGAAGCAGGAGGATCTTAAGAGACTAGGCTGGAATGCATGGCCAGTTGCAAGCCAGTTTGGGGAAATTTGAATTTAAAAATGAGAGAGAGAGAGAGAGAGAGAGAGAGAGAGAGAGAGAGAGAGAGAGAGAAATACTTCAGCCATGTTGGAAAGTGGAGACTATTTTGGAGATGGGGATTCTTACATATCACTGAAATCATACCTCAATTCCCTAGTCCCTTTTAACTATGGATAAGCTTCACAGTCCTAGGAA
Source organism: Rhizomys pruinosus (assembly GCA_009823505.1). Classification (NCBI taxonomy): domain Eukaryota; kingdom Metazoa; phylum Chordata; class Mammalia; order Rodentia; family Spalacidae; genus Rhizomys; species Rhizomys pruinosus. The sequence goes on along the minus strand of VZQC01006087.1, from coordinate 217,697 downwards.
TAGACTATGGTGAAAGAAGAGCAAAATTTATGCACCCAGTGGTGTCAGAAGTCTCCACATCCTCTCTCATACTCAGTACCCATCAGATTCACAGACTCACTTCCATTTTCTCAATGAGGTTATCCCTTATATTCCATGGATATTGGTTACAAAAGGACCCTTAAAGATGCCTGAATCTTGGGGCTGGAAGGATGGCTCAGTGGTTAAGTGCACCAACTGCTCTGCCAGAGGACCCAGGTTCAAGTCCCAGCACCCACATGGCTGCTGAGAACCACCAGACGTAGTGGCACACGCCTTTAATCCTAGCACTCGGGAGGCAGAGGCAGGCCGATCTTTGTGAGTTCAAGGCCAGCCTGGTCTACAGAGTGAGTTCCAGGCCAACTGGGGCTACAGGGAGACCCTGTCTAAAAAAAATCGTTCTGCTCTGCTGTCAGTGGAGCAGAGGGAGAAAGCACAGTCTGAGTGGAGAAAAAAAAAAAAGATACCCGAATCTAAGATTGGTGTCTTCTTTGGCTACATGGTGAGCTCAAAACTGGCCTGAGCTACATGAGATTCCTGTATCAGAACAAGACAAGACATAACAGATGCACAAATCCACAGGTGCTCAAATCTCTTACATGACATGGCATCGTATTCTCATATAACCTAATGGTCATTATCTCACATATACTGTAAACCACCTTTAGCTACAATATTCATAGTGCCCGATACAGTGTGGAACTGTATGTAATGAGAAGTAAAAAGCCCATACTTGTTCAGTACAGATGAAAAGTTCTGCCTAATCTCTCTCTCTCTCTCTCTCTCTCTCTCTCTCTCTCTCTCTCTGTTTGGAGGAAGGGACTAGCTTGAGACAGCATCTCATGTAGCCCAGTTTGGCCCTGAGCTCCCTAAGTAGCCAAGGGTGGTCTTGAACAACGGATCCTCCTGCCTCCACCTCTGGATTGATAGGATTGCATCCGTGAATCACCAAACCTGGGACTTTTCAGTCTGGGATTGGTCAGATCTATTGATCCATGTGGAGAGGCAACGGCACCTACTGACCCATACTGTGAGCCAGGCAATGTGCTAGAAGCTGGGGGTACAATGGTAGTTAGGACGGACTCTGCCCCTGTCCTTTAGTAGAGGGGACAGATAAGCAGGGCAGTGTGGTATAGTATGGTAAGTGTTCTGAGAGACATAGCATTGCGTGCTAAGGGGTGGAGAGTGCCTTCTCATCTAATCTCTTTTTGTACGTTTTGTGAGACAGTCTTACTATGTTGTTCAGGGTGTCCTCAAAATTACTACACAGTCCAGGTTGGCTTTGAATTCACAATCCTCCTGCTTCAGGCTCCTGAGCAGTTGGGATGGTAGACCTAAGTCACCATGTCCCCTGAACCCAGTTTTTGTCTTTTTCTTGGTCTTTTTGAGATGGGGTCTCCCTGTAGCCACAGCTGGCTTGGAACTCACTATGGAAACGAGGATGGCCTTCATTTCACAGAGATCTGTTTGCCTCTGCCTGCCAAGTGCTGGGATTAAAGGCATCACTGCAACACCTGGCTCTGAACCCAGTCTTAAAGCATGAATTGAGCCTAACCAGGCCATCATGGGTAATGGACTGTGAAGGGTGGGTGTTTGATGTGGAAGGAACAATTTGAGCAAAGACACACTGACAGAATATCACAGGAGTGTAGGCAAGGTTGGCTTTGTCAGGAAAGGAAACTGTAGGGCTAAGGCATGGGCCTGTCGCTCAGGGGCTTGGACACTGTAATAGAAGCAAGGAGGGGGCTTAGTACAGGACTTTTCACAGACAAAGGGCAGGTTTCTGGTTTGGAAAGGTCCCTTACATGAGGAGCTGAGGACACACTGGGACCAGGCCCACATGGGGGATGGAAGGTACCCCTCAGTCAGGCACTAGGAGTCAGGACAATTCAGAGGGTAGCACTTCCCAGAAGCAGTTACATGTCTGAGAGATCTTTGTCCTAGCAACAAACCACTGTCATGAGTAAGCACTAAAGCCTACATTGATCATTGATTTAGTGGGTCAGTGCTTTATTTATCCAAAACCTCATAGTGAGAACTTAGTATCAGTAAAGAAAACCCAGACTTTGTGTGCCCAAGGAACACCCATATCCATCTGTCACACAGATGCCCTACAGGAAGAAAGTTGCCAGAAGGCAATTATTAGTTTAAAATGATCATTTTCATTTTTTATTATTTCCAGTTTTTAGACAATCCAGGAGATTTGTCGCAAGAGGCCCTGTTTACAGTACTTCTGTTTCTTGAGGGTGCCACCAGCTCTTCCTGATCATGTTAGGTTCCTTTGTCATACTTGAAACTGCTATGGAACCTGAGCAGTCAAGATAATGCACTAGGAAAAGTGGACAGAAACCAGTCGCACATGATCTGGAGGGCAGCACAATGATGTGGGGCTTGAGGGCACCACTAGGTCGAAAGGTGCTACACCGAGCTGAAGGTACCAGAGATCATTTGCATGCCTCAGTGAGAGGAGCACAGACTTCCCCGATCTGCATCAGTACCATCTTGGACTTTTTATCTACTTTTTTGGAGGGTTTTACTTATTTTTTTATTTTTTTATTATTAGCTTAATTTTTATTCTGGCATGCTTAATCAAAATATAAGGATTTTAATGTTACATTCAAAGGCCTTATAGGGGGCTGGAGAGATGGTCTAGTGGTTAAGAGTGCCGACTGCTCTGGCAGAGGACCCGGGTTCAATCCCTAGCACCCACATGGCAGCTGAGAAATATCTTTAACTCCAGTTCCAGGGGAATCCGACACCCTCTTCTGACCTCCTCGGCATTCTACGACACGGGTGCACAAACCTACATGTAGATAGTACATTCATATATATAAAAAAATAAATAAAATTAAAAAAAATAAATACAATTTTTTTTAAAAAAGGCCTTATAAACCCAGGTACCCTGAATATCTTTAAATATGTTAAACCATATCTCTAAATCTATTATTCCACAAAGCTTCTCAGTACTACTTGTTTACACAAAACAGTATCTAAACTGTATTAGGTTTACGTATTTATGTTAAGTTTATGTCATAAGAGAAAGACAAACACCAGGCTTAGGTCACTCTGGGAACATTTACTAGAATTATCCAGTGCTGGGCCTTTTGTTGCAGCATGGCAGCCAGCAGCCAAGATGGCGTCTGGTTAAGACCTTTTTTAATTGTCTTGGGTGGGACATCAGGTAAAAAAGAAAGTGAGGTTATTGATTGATGGTTTCTGGAAGGAGTGGACATCTGTGTGCCCTGTGAATGTTGGGAATTCCAGATCTTGGGAGAACCAAACCTAATAGTCCAGCCTTTTGGTTATAATAGAGAAGGGGCCTCATACCCTTTTCTGTAATTGCGTCCAGCTGATAGGGGATGTAGTTGGGAAAAAGGGGGTTTCAGGCTGGAAAATCAGGATCTGGTCTTTGTCTTAGTCGCTCTGGTTGACTGGTGTTTGGTCCGGATCAATAGTGGCCAGTGGTTGGTGTGCAGTTTCTCCCTCTACAACTACAGACAGAAAATAGTTTGACTTAAATCAAAATCACTGAAACTGGTTGTTTGGACTGTCCCGTGTGGTTCCTGGAGGTAAAACCTAATTTTTGAGGAAACATTTGTAGTCTAGGGAATTTCCTGGCAATCATGTTCCTCCTTAAATTCAGTAGTCCCGGTTTATTTTTGATACAAGGTGTCATTTAGCTCAGGCTGGCCTCAAGACAAGCCTTATTTTGAACTTTCTGGTGTTTTTTTTTTTTTTTTTTTTTTTT
>VZQC01006087.1:188637-203844 GCA_009823505.1 Rhizomys pruinosus | reverse complement strand
ATATATATATATATATATATATATATATATATTCTATTGGTCTTTTCGAGACAGAGTTTCCCTGTAGTCCCAGCTGTCCTGGAACTCACCCTGCCTCTGCCTCCTGAGTGCTAGGATTAAAGGCGTGTGCCACCATGCCTAGCTTAAATTTATACTTTAAGACTTGAACTTTTGTCTCAGTGAGCGAAGGTACTTTCAGTGAGCGAAGGTACTTTCTGCCAAGCTTAGAGATCTGGATGTGACCCCTGAGACTCACATGGTGGAAGGAAAGAACTGACTTCCACAAGTTGTCCTCTGGTCTCTACATGCACACTGGGGCATACACATGCTTTCTCCCCTCAGAAAAATAAGATTTAAAAAATCTAATTAAAAAATTAAAAACCTTGAACACATGAGTCCAGGCTGAACTCGAACCTGCAGCTTTCTACTTGCCCCTGCTTCCAGAATACTTGATATTTGCAGGTATGTGCCACATGTTCAGCAAAACTTGAATGTCAATAGACTATTCAAGGTTCCTGCTCTGTTGGCCATGTAGTCTTTCCACCTGCACTCATTCAATTCATTTTCCATTCAGTTAATATTGAGCATTTGCCACATGCATGGCCTTGTATTAGGCGCTATGTATATGAAGAATTTAAATATGGTTTGTTGTTATGGGTCTTTACAGCCCACTCCTGAAATCTCAGTTCTTGTGAAGTTGAGGCCAGAGAGTCACATATTCAAGGCCAGGGTGGGCTACAGAATGAAAATCGTATCTCACACAAAAATCTGGTTTGGTTTTAGTTGATTACCAGATTTATATCTGTGTAGGAGAATTATATGACTCCCTTTGCTCAAAGTAACAAAATTAGCACATGATGGATAAGGTCAGGCATTTAAGAAATGCTTTAGGAGCAAAATATTTCCCAGGCCCAAGGGAGAAATAAGAAATTGATTATAGCTGGACTGGTAGCAGAGGGCTGTATTCTGAGTGCTTGGGAGGCTGAAGCAGGAGAATCACAAATTCAATTGCAGTCTGGAAAACAGAGTAAAACTCTGTCTCACAAAAAATGTGGTTTGATTTCAGTTGATTACCAGCTTTATATATTTGTAGCAGACTTACAAGGCACTCTGTCCTCAAAGTAAAACAATTTGAATATAATAGATAAAGTCAGGCATCAAAAAATACTTTAGGAGGAGAGTGTTCTCAGGCCCAAAGCAGAAATTAATTGTAGCTAGGCTGATGGCATAGGCCTATAATCCAAACTGATTGAGAGGCTCAGAGAGCAGGATCACGAGTTCAAGACTTGCCTAGACTACAGTAGAGTGAGTTCAAGGCCAGCCTGGAGAACTTAGTGAGACCCTGTTTCAAAGTAAAAAAAAAAATACCTGTGTTTCTGAGTGGAAGACCATAAACCCAGCATTCGTAAGGCTCTAGGTTTAATCCCAAGTAACACACATAGAAAAAGAAAAGAACTGATTATTCCTTAATTGAAAGTTATAAGCTAGGGAAAGAAGGTGTGAAGTCATCATGAGACCCAGAGAAATGGGAAATCAAGAGAAAAGGAGATATTAGTGTCATCAAGCGCAGTCAAGGCCAGGCCCCCACCCAGTTTAATGAAATGTCTGAAATTACCCTCATCAGATGAAGGTCTGAAACCCTATGCCCTGTACCTACCCCAGGAAAGTAAGGACTGGGGCTCTACAGCTAAAGAAGATTAGCAAAAGGAGCAAAACCAAGTCTAATTAAGCCTCAGGAAGACTGTGCTGGATAGCTTTAGTGTCAACTTGACACACCTGGGTTGAGGGAGCCTCAACTGGGGAATTGACTCCATTGGATTGGCCTGTGGCCACATCTGTGGAGTATTGTCTTGATGGTCGAGCAGTGTGGAAGGGCCCAGCCCACAATGAGTGGTGCCACCTGGGCAGGTAGTTATGTATGATATAAGAAGGCAGGCTGGGCATGAGCCAGAGCGAGCAAGCCAGGAGCAAGCCAGTGGACAGCATTCCTCCATGGCCTGTGCTTCAGCTCCTGCCTCCAGGTTCCTGCCCTGAGTTCTTACCTTGGGCTCCCTGAGTGATCAACTGTGACCCAGGAGATGTAAGCTGAATAAACCCTTTCATCCCCAAGTTGGTGTCGGTCAGAGTGTTTTGTCACAGCAATGGAAGACAAACTAGGACAGAAATTGGTACCGAGAGTGGGGTATTGCTGTGACAGACCTGACCTTGGTGTTTTGGGGAAGGATTGTGGAGGCGTTTGGAACTTTGGGCTGGGAAGATCATTGAATGCCTAAAGATTGTTGCTGTGGAGCTTGGAGCAGTTTTGCTGAAGGAGTTGTAGAAGATGGAGGCCTGGCTTGTGAAGTTTCTAGTTTCAAAGGAGAGCAGAGATCATCAGGACTGTGTAATCTGTGGGTTCTGGTCAGCTGGGGCTGTGGAGAATCAGCTGTAAGTAACAAGAGACCAGAACCTGAAGTGAAACTTTTGTGGTACTGGGGCAATTGATGCTGGTTAGCTGGGGCTGAAAAATCAGCTGTAAGTAACAAGAGACCAGCATCACTGAGGTGAAATCTTCTGGGGAGAATATCTTCAAGGTCAGCACACAGAAGCTGTGACCCAGAAAGGGCCTGAGCCTCCATCTCGAGCCAGAAGCCGGACTTGGTAATGTGTAAGAGTCTCCTATATGGTTCCGGTGTTGAAATTTGAGGGGGTCACAGAGAGCAGCCGAGGCTTGGCACTGTGAGAGGTCAGGAAAGACCATTGGTGGAAGTGCACCTCGGTTGCTGTGAAGACCCCAGGATTGCAGGGGTCATGGAGAGAAGCTGAGGCTTTGCACCAGGAGAGGTCAGAAGAGACCATTGGTGAAGGTGCTGCCTCAGTTTCAGTAGCGACCCCAGCTTTTTGGAGATGCCGGTACCCTGGGACGACCACCAAGAGCAGCGGTAGGTGTAGAATGGAGTCGGCCTGGGCCTGCGAGATGAGTGTGCCACGGACGGCAGAGTCGGAGAGGGGGAGCTGCCGAGACCCTTTGGAGCCCAGAAGATCGTGAGTGAATCCCAGGTGTCCAGCCTTGAGCTACTTGCTGGACTTAGGTTTTGTTTGAGAGTGCCTGATTCTTCCCTTTGAAATAAGACAGTACTTGTTTTGGATTTTACAGCAGCCCACAGTTAAGAGACTTTTAATAGACTGGACTTTTAAGTGTTTGGACATTTTAAGGACTGTGGGGCTTTTAAGGATGTACTGTCTTAGGTTGTGATTAGTGTTAACATCATACTTTGGGGATAAGAACTGGAAAGGTGGTTTAATAGTGATGTGTTTGTGTGTCAAGTTGACAAGGGGTCAATTGTGCTGGATAGCTTTGGTGTCAACTTGACACACCTGGGTTGAGGGAGCCTCGGTTGGGGAATTGGCTCCATTGGATTGGCCTGTGGCCACATCTGTGGTGTATTGTCTTGATTGTTGAGCAGTGACAGTATAAGAAGGCAGGCTGGGCATGAGCCAGAGAGCAAGCCAGTAGAGAGCAAGCCAGTGAACAGCAGTCCTCCATGGCCTCCAGGTTCCTGCCCTGAGTTCCTGTCTTGGGCTCCCTAAGTGATGAAATGTGACCCAGGAGATGTAAGCTGAATAAACCCTTTCCTCCCCAAGTTGGTGTCGGTCAGAGTGTTTTGTCACAGCAATGGAAGACAAACTAGGACAAAGACCAAGGGCAAATGCTAGAACAGAGATTCAGAAACCAGACCACAAATGGAGGCAATGCCTCATTGTAGAGCTGAAGGCTTATTGTTAGTCAGAGATAATGGCTGGGTGAAGTCAAAGTTGCATACAAGCAAGGAGGGTACAGGGCCATGGCATCAAACAAGCTTGGGATGGATTCCTGAGGGCATTAGATATGTTAAGTTGTCCTAACCACTGGGTTGGAGCTGGCGTTATGACTCAGCAGTAGAGTACTTCCGTAGCATAGTTGAAGCCCTGGATTCCTTGCACAGCACCATAATAATAACAAAGATAACAATAATGAAGGAAGTTGAATAAAACAAAGATTGAATTCAAGGCAGGCAGCTTATCACTGCAGTGGAGCTGATGTATCATTTTCTCATGGGTCACTCGCTGTCTTCAGACCTTGGAGCCATCCAGGCAAGCCCTCTGCTGTGCTTCTGTGGTCACTAAGCAACATCCAGATTACGTGTGGCTACCCCGTATCACCTCTCTCTCAGGAATAATGGGGCTGACTGGCCAGCATGAGTTCATCTCTCTTGACCTTTATTTCTCCACATGTTTTTCCAAAGTGAGATGAGTTCGATTAAGAAAAACCAAAGCATAAAGATCATGTGTAATCCTCTGACCCACAACAACTACTGCTAGGGTTTTCACATGAGTCCAAGTCCATATTCTCTTTCTTTGACTGTGTGTCTACAACACGCATATGTGGTCATATGAACATTTACCTTTCCTATTGATGCTTAATTTTCTATATGTTTTCTTCAGTAATTGCTTCAATTATGTGACATATGAATACACTTTTGTTTATGGCAGCTCTGGGAATTGAAGTTCATTTATTTATTTTGGGGATAGAATATCACTGTACTTAAAGCTCAGACTGACTTTTAATTCACTAGTACCCAGGCTGGCCTCAAACTCATGGAGAATTTCCTGCCTCAGCCTCTTGAATGCTGGAATTACAGATGTGCATCATACCCATCATACCACTCTACTTCAGAAAGGTGGTTTTTTTTTTTTTTTTTTTTTTTTTTTTTTGAGACAGGGTCTCCCTGCAGCCCCAGCTAGCCTGAACTCACTCTGTAGACCAGGCCGGCCTTGAACTCACAGAGATCTGCCTGCCTCTGCCTCCCAAGTGCTGGGATTAAAGGCATGCACCACCATGCCTGGCGAGAATGATTTTTTTAACATAGTATAAAATTGCATAGAGCAGAATATGACAGATCCCAGCAGCCCCTCACGGGAAACAGCTTCCTATTGATCCTCACATCTCTTTTTGTTTATTTTGGTTTTGTTTTCAAGGCCAGGCCCCTGTTTTTTGAGACAGAGCCTCATGGAGCCAAGGCTTGCCTCAAACTGGTCCCTTTGCTTCTATCTTTTCAGTGCTGGAGGCATGTGTCATGGTTCTTGGCTTTGTATTTCTTTCCTGGTTACTTAGATATTCATACTAAGAACTAGTAAAATGATCCAACGGGTAGGGACTTTCCAGAAACCTGTCAATATGAATTTGATCCCCCAAACCCACATTGTAGATGGAGAGAACCACCTCCCCCTAAGTTGTTCTCTGACATCCACACATTTTCTGTGGCAAGCACATACCCCCAATAAATAAATAAGTAAATAAATGAATGAATAAATAAATATCTTCATTGCACACTATTAAAACAGAGAATCTAGGGTCCTTTCATTGTCTTTCATTAGATTTTTTTCTTTTGGTCTTTTTGAGGTAGGGTCTTCTTGCAGCTCCAGCTGGTCTAGACCTCACTGTGTAGACCAGTCTAGCCTTGAATTCACAGAGATCCACCTACCTCTGCCTTCCAAGTACTGGGATTAAAAGTGTGTACTACCATGCCTGGCTTTGTTCGATATTTTATTCAGAATTCTGTCTGTGAATATGTTATGATATCTATGAATCCAATTTACATGACCATTTATTATTGTTATTGTTGTTAAGTGTGTGTGCGAACACACACACACACGAATGTAAGTGGAGAGTCAGAGGACAACCTTGGTTGTCAGTCTTCATCTTCCACCATTTTTCAGACAGTGTCTCATTAGTGCTGTATGAGGCCAGGCTAGCTGCTCCAGAAGCTTCCAGGGGTTCTCCTGGATCTGCCTCTCATCCCACCAAAGGAGCATTGGGATTACATACGTGCAGGGTACTATGTCCGGCTTTACGTGGGTTCTGGGGATTCAGTGTCAGTTTCTCATGCTTTTGTGGTAAGCACTTTACCCACTGAGCCATCTCTGTAGCCCTACATGCCTTTTATATTTTATTTATTGCTTTTATTTTATGTGTATGTGTGTATTGCCTGAATGTATGTAAGTACAGTGTGTGCACACAGTGGCTCCGAGGAGGGCAAAAGAGGGCAATGGATTCCCTGGAACTGCAGTTACAGATAGTTGTTAGCCCCTTCGTGGATGCTGGGAGTCAAACTCAGGACCTCTTAACTGCTAAGCCATCTCTCTAGCCCCCATAAATGTTTTTAATGGCTACACAATATTCTGTTCTATGAGAGCACTGTGACTTATTTAAGTAATATCTTATTACTGAACGTTTAGGTTGTTTCTGGCTTTTTCCTATTACAAAGAGTGCCTTCATCAGCATCCTCCTGAGTACACCATTGGGGATTATTCTTTTGGAATAAATTCTCATGTGTAGAATAGTGAGATCAAACAGTATGAGCATTGGAAGGTCCAATTGGCCTCCACACAGGAGACATCAATCTGCACACCACCACTGGCAGCATGAGAATGTTCATTTACTTCAATCCTTGCCCATGGTGGATATTTCCAGTCTTTTTCATCTTTGCCAATCCGTGGGCACAATGATAGGTTATTGTTGCTTTAATTAGCATTTAAAATTGTTCCTGAGGTTTATTGATTTATTTAGCAAATATAATTCAGAACCTGTTGTGTGGCAAATCCTGTGTTAGGCATCGGAGATGCAATGGGAAAGATGACTGGCCACAGATGCTGATATTATAGAGTTTTGAGCTAATGAAGGAGGCAGACAATAATGAAATGATACCATAAATGAAGGTTGGAGTAAAGCTATGATAGAGGGTATGGGGGTCGAGGAGAAAGAGCATCAAACTCGGGGAATTGAGCTATCAGGAAAGACTTCCCTGAGGAGGTAATGATTAAGCTGGTAAGTGAAGGGAGAATTGGTATCATCAGGTAAATCAAGAAAGGATGAGGGAACAACATGCTCAAAGGCCCTGGGGTAGGAGGTGTCATGAGACACTTCAAAGCAGTCTAGTGTGCTCTTCACAGTATGTGAGGGAGAGTTCAGATTAATGGGACTGGGTTCAGGACTTCCAGACTTTCAGGGCTGGTTGGGTGGGTTAAGGATTTGGGTGTTTATTTTAAATGTTAAACACCCAAATCCTTAACCCACCCAACCAGCCCTGAAAGTCTGGAAGTGGAGAGGTTGTGGGGAAAGGGGAACACTCATCCACTGCTGGTGGGAATGTAAACTCGTACAGTCACTATGGAAAGCAGTGTGGAGAACCCTTGGAAGACTTGGAATGAACTTGCCACCCAACCCAGCCATACCACTCCTGGGCATGTACCCTCAAGACTCACGCCACCACAGAGATACATGCACGGCCATGTTTATTGCAGCTCTCTTCACAATAGCAAGGAGCTGGAACCAACCTAAATGCCCCTCAACTGACGAGTGGATAGAGAAAATGTGGTACATCTACACAATGGAGTTCTATGCAGCAGTAAAGAAAGACGACATCACGAGCTTTGCAGGAAAATGGCTGGAGCTAGAGGACATCATGCTGAGTGAAGTAACACAGTCCCAGAAAAACAAACGACGAATGGTATCCCTCATCTGTGGATGCTAGTGCCAATTACCCAGTTGTAAGTATTTCTTGTGTAGGGCCCCCTGAGCTTTTGTCCAAAGCAGTTGGGCGTAATGCATATTGGAAACAACAACAACAACAACAACAACAACAACAACAGAAAGGACTGCATCAAAGAACTGACTGAAACAGTGAACTTCTGCTCAAAACAGTCAACTTCCTCATGGAGAATATTGAGAAAGACTAAGAGATGAAAAGCATGTTTGGCAGAATGCATGAGCTCTGGCGGGGTGGGGGAATGGGCGGGAACACGGGTCTAGATTTGTTAAAAAAATAAAAATAAATTAAAAAAAAAAAGGATTTGGTGTTTATTTTAAATGTTAAAGGGAAAGCAGGATAGTATCATGATCAGACTTACAGTAGGAAATGATGGCTATGGCTGAAGCGTGGAGGACAGATGGGCAGGAACATGAACAGATGCAGGAAGAACTCCCAAGAGGCCAGAAAATGAGACTAATGCTGACAGGGCTTGAACTAGCATGTGGTCTCACAGATGGAGACCAATACACAGATACAGACGCTCGCAATACCATAATCTTATGTGGAAAGAGGAATCATGTAAAAGATAATTGTCTTCCCAGAGGAGCTATAGGTAGTCAGTGGTTGTTGGAGAAGGCGAATTGATTTCTTCAGTGGAGTAACTGCTGGTAGGTTGCACTTGTTCTGGTAAATAACCCCTACTCATGCTCATACAGACAGCCCTAATTAAACCCACTGGGTCGCCACACCAAATCAAACCAAACAGAAAGCCGTGAAAGTACGAGAGGACTTGAGAAGAAGGAGCTGGGTTGGAGGGAGATGAGAGGAATAATGGGGGTGGGGGTGTGAAAACGACAACACATATAAAGTTTCAAAGAGAAACCAAATAAATTAGGGGGTGGTGAGATGGTTCCATGGGTAAAAGTACTTGCAGTACAAACCTGGCAATCTGAGTTTGATCCCCCGAACCCACATAAAACATGGAAGCAGCCAGGCGGGGTGGTGCAGGCCTTTAACCTTGGCACTTGGGAGGCAAAAATAGGTGGATCCCTGTGAGTTCAAGGCCAGCCTGGTCTATCTAGTGGTTCCAGTTGTCCTCTGACCTCCACATGCATGTTTTGTAGCACACATACCCCATCATGCACATCCCATCCCATCATGAACACACATACAGACACAGAATAATGATAGATAGATAGATAGATAGATAGATAGATAGATAGATAGATAGATAGATTAAATAACTTAAAAACTAACAAAATCAACTAATTGTCAGTTGGGTGCAGTGGCATGTGTTGGTTATCTAAGTACTTGGAAGTCAGAGGCGGGAAGATAGTGAGTTCAAGACCAGCCTGGACTAATATAATGAGGCATTATCCCACCCTGATCCCTTCCCCCACCCACAAAAAAGAATTAATTGCTGGCAAGTCTTGAATGTATCTCTATTCTCAGTCGCTCTTGAATCTAGTCAATGAATCCCATCCAGGCTGGGTCACATGTCCTGCATAGACGTGGACCATTTGCTGTGGTCTCCAGTCTCGCCTCTTCAGAGCTTTTTTTTTTTTAAATTTTCTATTTATTCTTGTATGTGTATGAATGTACTGTCCACATGTAGGTCTGTGCACCCGTGTCATGCAATGCCACGGAGGTCAGAAGAGGGTGTCAGATTCCCCTGGAACTGGAGTTAAAGATGGTTCTCAGCCGCCATGTGGGTGCTGAGGATGGAACCAAGGTCCTCTGCAAGAGCAATTGGCACTCTTAACCGCTAGGCCATCTCTCCAGCCCAAGAGCTTTTTATAAAATAAGAATTTGATTAAGGCATAATTCAGTCACCAAATAATCAACTCTTAAAATGTAGAACTCAGTGGCTTTTAGTATCTCCTGGGGTATGTGTCGCTTTCACAATCATCTAATTTTAGAACATTTTCATCTCCTCAACCAGAAACCACATACCCAGGAGCAGTCACTCCCCATTCCCTTCCTGTCCCCCTACCCCTTAAGTATAATTACTAATTGCTAATTTGTCATTAGTGGGTATTACTGCATAGCCTATCTCTGTAGATTTCTCTCTGATAAGTATTTCATAAAATTAGAATAATAAAATATGTGGGTTCCTTTCTCTAAACTTTTTTCATTTAGCATCATGTTTTCTTTTCTTAACTTTTTTTTTTAATGTGTGTGAGTGTACTGTCTGCATGTAGGTAGGTGCACCTGTGTCATGCAATGCTGAGGAGGTCAGAAGAGGGTGTTGGGTTCTCCTGGAAGTGGAGTTAAAGATGGTTTTTAGCCGCCATGTGGGTACTGGGAATCGAACCCGGGTCCTCTGCAAGAGCAGTTGGTGCTCTTAACTACTGAGCCATCTCTCCAGCCCTTAGCATCATGTTTTCAAGGTTAATCCATGCTATAGTATATATCAGAACTTTATTCACTTTTTGTTGCAGATTAATACTGTATTGCATGGATATAGTACATTTTATTTAACCATTCATCCATTGGTTTGTTATTTACATCTTGGTTATTGAAATTAATGCTGTTATGAGCATTCATGTACAATATTTGCACAATATATTATATTCTATTAGTGTATATTTGTTGTACATACTCACGGATTTCATTATATTTTTGAAGATTTTATTTACTTTTATGTGTGTGAATGTTTTGCCTGCATGTATGCATGTTCATCACCTGTATGTAGTGCCCATGGAGGCCAGGACAAATCTTCAGATTCCCTGGAACTGGAGTTCCAGATCATTGTGAGCTGGGTGCTGGTAACTGAATCTAGGTCCTTTACAAGAGCAGTGAGTGCTCTTAACTTGTTGGTCTTTGTTTTTTTTTCTTTTGAGACAGGGTCTCCCTGTAGCCTCATCTGTCCTGGAACTCACTCTGTAGACCAGTCTGGCCTCGAACTCACAAAGATCGGCCTCCTTCTGCCTCCCAAGTGCTAGGATTAAAGGTGTGCACCACCACGCCCGGCTGACTTGTGAGCAATCTCTTCACCCCTTCATTATATTTTCATACATCTATGTCATGTACTTTGTGCATATTCAGGCGGCCACTACCCTTTCCTGTCCCTTCACCCTTCCTTCTGGCTATCTTCTTCACAAGTAATCCTTAATCATATACATATATANCCTTCCTGAAAATGGTATACGATATTCATTTTTTTGCCTTTTTTAAATTCTTTTTTAAATTTTATTTATTTTTGTATGCGTATGAATGTACTGTCTGCATGTAAGTCTGTGCACCCATGTCGTGCAATGCTGCGGAGTTCAGAAGAGGGTCTCGGATTCCCTTGGAACTGGAGTTCTCCTGGAATTGGAGTTACAGACGGTTCTTAGCCGCCATGTGGGTGCTGGGGATCGAACCCGGATCCTCTTCAAGAGCAGTCGGTGCTCTTAACCACTAGGCTATCTCTCCAGCCCACAACATTCATTTTTGACTCAGTAAAACTTCATTGTGTGTGCATAACACATAACACATTCTTTATCCATTCATCTGTTGGTGGGCATCTAGGCTGATCCCATGTCTTGGCTAATGTGAAGAGTGCCATGATAAACGAGGATGAGGAGATGTGCCTGCAGTATGCTTAGATTCCTTGGGGTACGTCTTAGCTACTTTTCTGTTGCTGTGATAAAATAACCCCCCAAAAAAAACTTGAGGAAGGAAATTTTTATTCTGACCCATAGTTCAAAGTATAGTCAGGCTTAGTGGCAAGAACTTTTACCCACTGAGACATCTTGTCACCCTCACTCTGGTTCTGATTTGCATTTCCTTAATAAGTAATGATATTGGGCATCCTTTCATAAGCTTATAGACCATTTCTTGTTTGTTACCCATTAAAGCACAAGATTTCAAAAATTTTGATGAAATCCAACCCATCTATAGTTTTAGAATATTCAAATTTATTTTACTGATATAAAAGAAAGGAGGGAAATTGGGGGTATAGCTCAGTTGGCAGAATGCTTACCTAGCCTGAAAAAAATCCCTGCCTTTGGTCCCCAGCACTGCTTAGACCAAGCATGGTAATAAACACCTGTAATTCCAGAACTCTGTAGGCGAGACTAAAGGACCAAGAGTTCAAGGTCATCCTTGGCTACCTCCTGTGTTGGAGTTCAGCCTGGGCTACATGAGTCTGTGTCTCAAGAAAAATAAAAGGAAAAGAAGGTAGAGAAAAATACACGTAGAACTGATGAAAAATTTAGAAAACAAATAGCATTTCCTCAGGCACAGCAGCAATCACATTTAATGAAAATAAAGGCACGCATAGAGTGAATACAAAGACATGCCCCAGAAGCTCTGTATAGTCTTTGTAAGGCTCGTACTTTATGGAGTCTTGAGTTAAAAATAGAAGAATGGAGGGAAGTAATGATTGCAAGGAAGCTAGAATGGCTATGTGAGAAATATCAAGACAGAACAATATCAGTGGCAATACGGATAGTTAATAAGGAAAGGTGAATTTGTTAAGAATTAAAAATTTTGCCAGGCATGGTGGCACATGCCTTTAATCCTAGCACTCAGGAGGCCAAGGCAGGCGGATCTTTGTGAGTTCAAGGCCAGCCTGGTCTACAGAGTGAGTTCTAGGACAGCTGGGGCTACAGGGAGACCTTGTCTCAAAANAGGAGGCAGAGGCAGAGGGATCTCTGTGAGTTCAAGGCCAGCCTGGTCTACATAGCAAGCTCCAGGCCAGCTGGGACTAAAGGGAGACCCTGTCTCAAAAAGACAAAAAAAAAAAAGAATTAAAAATTTTTAAATATATGTACAACTGATAAAAGAGCTTCAGAGTTCATGAAGCAAAACTGACAGGGCCAAAGAGAGAGAGAGATAATAAATCCAGGGTTAATTTTCAAGTGTTAAATCAACCTTGCATTCCTGGAGGAAAAATCTTATTTGGTTATATTATTTTTTGCTATTTACACAGTTAATGCCCTACCAGCTGGTTAAACACTATTTTTTCTCCTTATGTTTTTTGGTGTCATATCCGAGTCCATTGCCTAATATGTGGTCAGTGGTCACAGAGATTTACTTTTGTTTTGAGAATTTTTTATATACGGTATGTAATAGGAATCCCACCATTCTTTTGCATGTGCATATCCATTTGGCTTAGCATAATTTGTCTGACACATTATTTTTCCCATTGAATTATCTTGAAACCTGCTGTGGTCTCTGCTCCAAATCCACATGTTGCAATCATAAATGTATGGTGACATTAGGAGATGGAGCCTTTGGGAAATCATTCCCCTTATAAAAGAGACCTGAAAAAAAAAATAAACAAAAAAGACCTAGAAGAGCTAGGTGGCCCCTTCCACTATGTGAGGACATAGCGACGCAGTGCCATCTATGAACCAGAAAGTGGGTCCTTAACGAGAAAATGTATCTGCCAGCACCTTGGTTATGGATTTTCTAGTCCCTTGAACTGAGAAAAATAAATTCCTGTTGTTTATAAGCTGCCCAGTGTGTGATATTTTTGTCAATAGCAACCTGAACGTACAAGATAACACTCTTGCTGAAAATCAATGGACTATAAAGCAGAGGGTTTATTTCTGTACTCAAATCTATTCAATTGATCTTTATGTCTATTCTTGGGCTAGGACCTATCTGTTTTTTTCTCCCATTTTTTCATGTGTGTGATATGTGCATGTTTTTGCATGTGAGTAGGTGCATGTGCTTCGGTGTGCATGTGAAGGCTTCAGATTGATGTCAGACATCATCTTTGATATTCTTCCACTTTATTAATTGAGGCTAGATCTCTCAGCCAAACTCAGAGCTCTCAGACACAGCTAATGTCGCCAGCCAGCTTGCTCTGGAATCCTCTGTCCCTACCCTGCAGGGCTGGAATTGGATCTGAACTCACCTTCATGGTCTTCTCACATGCATGACAAGTGCTTACCCACTGAGCCATCTTCCCAGCTCTCACTGTCTTCATTATTGTAGTTTTGTGATGAGTTTCTTGGTGTGTGTGTGTGTGTGTGTGTGTGTGTGTGTGTGTGTGTGTATAAGACAGCATCTCTATGTAGCCCAGCTGGATTCAAACTCACAATATTTAGGTCTCAGTTGTAATAAATTTTGAAATGGAAAAATGAGAATCCTCCAGATTTTTTCTTCTTCTTCTTCCCTCTCCTCCTCTCTTCCTCCTCCACTTCCTCCCCCACTTCCTCCTCCTTCTCCTCTTCCTCTTCCTCTTCCTCCTCTCTTTTGCATTTTTTGAGACAGTCTTGCAATCTAGTCCTGACTGGCCCAATACTCACTATGTAGCCCAGGCCTCAAGCTCCTGGCGGTCGTCCTGACTTGGCCTCTTATCGCCCCCCCTCTCTAGTGCTGGGATTACAGGCATGTACCACCACCTTGGCTAAAATTTTCATTTTATTTTAAGTTTTTGCAGTGCTAGAAATCAAATCTAGGGATTCCCGAGTGCTAGGCAAGTGCTCCTTATTGATCTACATCCCCAGCCTAAAACCATTTTATTTATTTATTTGTTTGTTTGTTCATTCATTCGTTCATTTATTTATTTATTTATTTAATGTACATGAATATTTTGCCTGCCTGTATGCAAGTGCACCCATGTATGCAATGTTTATAGAGACCAGAAGAGGGCGATGGATCCCCCCAGAACTGGGTTCTGGGTAGCTGTTAGCTGCCATGTGAGTGCTGGGAACTGAACCCGGGTCCTCTACAAGAGGATGTCTCCAGCCTCATCAAAATTATTTTGACTCTTCTGGGTCCTTTGAATTTCCATATGAATTTTTAAATCACCTTTTCAATTTCCAGAAGAAAAGATAGCTTTGATTTTTATTGAGATTGTATTAAATCTATACATTAGTTTGAGTATTATTGCCTTTTTGATAACATTAAGGCTTAGTAAAAATATGTCTATCAAGAGAAATGCAAGGGGGTGGGGAGATGGCTCAGTGGATGAAGTGCCTGCTGGAAAAGCAGGAGGACCTTAATTTGAATCCCAAGTACCAGTGAAAAGCTGGGGTGGTGAGTGGTGTGGATCTGTTACCCCACCACTGGGGGACAAGCAGAGACAGACCCTGAAACTCAGTCAAATCAATGAATTCCAGGTTCAGTGAGAAAATCGTGTCTCAAAAAATAATAAAGGTGTCCTACTTTACTTTCTGTTGCTGTTATAAGTACTGCTTACTGGCTTGTTTCCCCTGACTTACTCAGCTACTTATTTATTTATTTAATATTTTTGGACTTTTTGAGACAGGGTCTCCCTGTAGCCCCATCTGGTTTAGAAATCCCTATGTAGAGCAGGTTGGCCTTGAACTCACAGAGATCTACCTGCCTCTGCCTCCCAAGTGCTGGGATTAATGGTCTGCACCACCACCTGCTCATCTACCTTTTTAATACAGCCCAGGCCCTCCCACCTAGGGATGGCACTGCCCACAGTGGGCTGGGGCCTCCTAGATCAATCAGCAATTAAGAAATTGTCTTACAGACATGGCCACAGGACAATGTGATGGAGAAAATTCCTCAATTGATGTTCTCTCTTCACAGGTAACTGTAGTTTATGTCAAGTTGATTAAAAAAAAAAAAAAACTAGCACAAAAGGTGAAGATCAATCAAAGACCCCCTAACATCAACCTCAGGCCACCACACCTACACATACCCACGTGGACAACGAATTCACCACACACACATATATAATATATAT
>VZQC01006087.1:135005-187321 GCA_009823505.1 Rhizomys pruinosus | reverse complement strand
AAAAGCAAAAAAAAAAAAAAAAAGAAATTTTCTAATTTATTTTGCCAGTTATTCTTTGGCTTACTGTTGTTGTGGGTCTGTGTTGCTGACTTTCTTCCTGCTTGCAGACTCCAACCTTCTTGTATCTTCATATGGCAGAAAAGGGAGACTGCTAACTCTCTGGTTTCTTCTTACAAGGACACTAGTCCCATTCATGAATGCTCTACCCTCTAATTACCTCCCAAACCTCCCACCTCCAAATGTTATCACATTGAGGATTAGGGTTCAACATATTAACCTAATAGGGATACAAACATTTGGTGCACAGTGATAGCTCATTAATTTACTTAATAATTAGCATAGCCAGGGCTGGGGATATAGCTCAGTTCGTAGAGTGTTTGCTTAGTATTCATGAAGCCTGGAGTTTGATCCCCAGCACCTCGTGAACTGGGCATGATGTAACCTTGGCACTAGGGAGATGGAGGCAGAAGGATGAGAAGTTCAAGGTAATCACTGACTGCATAGTGAGTGTGGTGGTTTGAATGAGAATGTCCCCCATAGGCATCAAGTATTCAAACATTTTGTCCCCAGTTGGTGGTGCTGTTTGGGGAGGCCTTAGAAGGTGTGGTCATGCTGGAAGAAGTAAGTCAGTGGGGGCAGGTTTAGAGAGTTCAAAAAGCTTCCAACTAGACTGCCTTGGAAAAAAAATAGCCTTGCCAGTCTCTAGTTGCTTTCTCTGCTTCCTGTGCTCATTGGAAGATGTGAACCTCGGCTTTCTGCATCAGCCCCGGCGAACATGCCTCCTGCCACAATGGACTCTAATTCCCTGGAACCATCAATCGTAAGCTCAAATAAACTCTTCCTTTTATAAGTTCCCTTGGTTATGGTGTTTTTATCACAGCAACAGAAATGTGACTAGTACAGTGGTTTGAGACCAGCTTGGGATACATGAGACTCTGTATCAAAAGTAAGTAACAAATTATTAGCATAGCTTTTATTATATGCTAATATTGTTCTAAACATCCTAAGATTTTGACATATTTAATTTTCAGGGCAACCCTATACACAGGTTCTCTTATTATCATTTTAAGGTGTGTGGGAAAAGAAACCATGGGAAAATAAAGTATTTGGCTTAAGGTCACATAGCTACTCTAAAGCACAGCAAGGTTTAAATCTAAGGGGCGTGGCTTCAGAGTTCCTGTTTTTTTAATACCAATTTACATGAATGAATAGGTTCCAACCAGCTCAAAGAGAAGACATTAAAAAAAACCTAGAAATGTAATGAATGTGACAAGTCCTTCACCCATATTACAGATTGTAGAGTACATCAGAGAATTTATACTGGTGAGAAACCCTACAATATGAAAACTGTTACAGGTCCTTTATACTGTATTCAAAGGTTAGCAGTCATAAAAAAATTCATATTGCAAAGAAACCTGAAATGTGAAACAAGTGAAAAGATATTTTGCTCTATGTCAACTCTTAGATTACATGAGACAATTCATATGGGAGAATAATCCTACAAATATGAAGAGCCTGGGGGCTGGAGAGATTCCCTAGCAGTTAAGAGTGCCAACTGCTCTTACAGAGGATCCGAGTTCTATCCCCAGCTCCCACATGGCGACCGAGAACCGTCTGAAACTCTAATTCCAGGAGAACTCCAGTTCCAGGGGAGTCCGACACCGACTTCTGACTTCCGAGACCTTGCACGACATGGGTGCATAGACCTGCATGCAGACAGTACATTCATACACAAACAGAAATAAATAAAAAATTAAAAAAATAAATAAATAAAATGTTCTACACACTGGGTCATAGCAGCGCATGCCTTTAATCCCAGCACTCAGGAGGCAGAGGCAGGCAGATCTCTGTGAGTTTGAGGCCAGCCTGGTCTACATAGTGAGTTCCAGGACAGCTGGAGCTACAGGGAAGACCCTGTCTCAAAAAGAAAAAGTTGTAAACACAGAATGTTCATTTGCTATACGTGAAACATGTATATCCAAAATGAGCAAGATTTAAAGAATATATTTGAGCCAAGAGAAATTTGGTGAGCTCAGCTGTCAGCTCCTTGTGCCATGAACTTTGCAAATCCAATTTACCACATGATGTGATGGAGAGAGCAGCAAAGAGCAGGAATTTCCTCTGCACTCATGTCTTAGGCACAAACAGTTTATGAGCTGTTTAGAAGTGACTGATATAAGAGCTGAAGACGTACTGAGATCTAACCAAGGACACTTTCTGGAACCAGTCCTCAAATCCAATTTGTTAGACTCTCCATGATTCACAAGGTTGTATTTTCTCATGGAAGTGACAATACATATGAACACATTGAACTTGAAACAGCAGGAGACAAACAAAAGCTCCATTGATTTCTTCAAGGAAATGCAGACTCCAACTGGACATGTGGATTAGGCAGATGGTGACTGGAAACCTCTCATTTCCTATCGCTGAGCTGACTTAGGTCTGGTGCATTCATAGGTTTTTGAAGAATGCTGTGTTATATTTGGTGGAAAATAAGTACAATTGCACGAGGATTCCCTTCTGTGCACACAGTGGGAGGGGTGCAAAGAGGGTTTAGACCACAGGGTTCTGAGTGCTCACACCCAGGGATAAAAGTCTTTCTCTTACCTTAGTCTAGACATGCAGAACCAGGCACCCATAAGCCAAAAATATCAGATCTGAGTATTACCAGCAGGGACAGAGCCAACGTCAGCTTGGGCAATGCTTGGCACCTTTGATTGCACTGCTTTTCGTGTGACAGCTGTGTGCAGAGACGTAGATTAGTCTAAGACACAGTGATGGGATCTGCAGAAAATGTTCACTGATTTTTAAATTTAATTTAAGTATGTTATTGAGATATACTCTATATACCACACAAGACACTTTTCATCACTTTTTATTTGTTTGTTTTTCAGTATTGGGGATCACATCCAGGTCCTTGTGGATGCTGGGCAAGGCTCTGCTACTGACTGAGCTATATTCCTAACTTTCATTTTTTTTCTGACAAGGTCTTGCTGGGCAGCCCAGGATAACCAGGCAGGCATGAGTTCATTCACAGGTGGTTTTTGTTTTGTTGTTGTTGTTTTGGGGTTTTTTTTTTTGTTGTTGTTGTTTTTTTGTCTTTTTGAGACAGGGTCTCGCTGTATCCCCAGCTGGCCTAGAATTTGCTATGTAGATCAGGCTGGCCTTGAACTCACAGAGATCTGCCGGCCTCTGCCTCCCAAGTGCTGGGACTAAAGGTGTGCGCCACCACGCCCAGCCATTCACAGGTTTTGATGAGTATAAACAAGTATTTATTTCAACAACCAAACTAAATACAAGTTTAAATACATTTTTATTATCACCTTGGGCATATAGATATTTTGTTTCTATCCTGCCTGATTAAATTATCACAAGCTGTATCAGAATTTACATATGACACCATGCATGTTGTTACATGCCTGTTATCCCAGCACTTAGCAGGTAGAGAGGGGAAGGTTAGGATTCAAGGCCACCCTCATCTACACAGCAACTTCAAGGCCACCCTAGGCTACCAAAGATCCCATCTAATCCCTCTTATCTCCCCACCAAAAGAATTTTACAGGTGAATATTATCTAAGATGTATGCACAAGTTCTATGCTAAGTTGGGGTTTTCCTAATGCCTCTGAAGAACATTTTTCTTTCCCTTCACTGCTCTATCTCTCTCTTGGTTTTACTGAAACAAGGTCTTGCTATGTAGCCCACTATGTAGACCAGCTTCGCTGGTTGAGTTTCTGGCGATCTTCCTGCTTCTGCCTCCCAAGTATTGGGATTATAGCATATCCCACCAAATTCAGCCTTAAAATGAAAAGTGAATATTTGTACATGGGGGTGGGTGGGAAAGAAGGTGTTGGGGATTGAATCCAGGCCCTGTACACATGAGGCATGAACTCTACAGATGGGCTCTATCTTCAGCTCCCTCTTTCTTAAATTTGTCAAACTGCAGGGCCCCCTTTACAAATCTGTTTCTAAATTCACCATGAGACAGTCCTAGACTGAATAGCGCATACTGGCCTAGTTCATTAAATACCAGTGTCCTATTCTTATTATTGGGTCAATCAATATTGACCAGCAGTAAGTCTGGAAATGTGCCCTTTTGAGTACATACAGTTGATTAAATTTGGGGGGAATATCTTTGCATTATTGTTTTCATATTGTTGAATAGACAAGCCACCTTTGATCATCAGTTTATTCTGCATGTACATATCTGCATATGTCATTAAATGACCTGAAATGGGAAGAATGTGAGTGCCCTGTCTTAAACTTTCTTAAAATTTCAGGCATCTTGTCTAGATTTGTGATAGAGTCCTATGGCAGTTTTATTTAAATCCATAATCTCTGATAGGGGCATCAAGAACTAATATTTATTTTTGTTGCTTGCAGAAGGCTAAAACATCTCTTTAGAAACCAGGAGAGAATGTGGCTTGCAGGTGTTCTATTATGAATGTTTAGAAGTCACAGGACGTGTAATGGAGATGAGCCATGAAGCCACTTGCAGTGAAGCCCAGATCTTCCTCTGGAAGCTATTTTGGCTCTTCACAAACTGAGTGCCTTGAATCCACAGTATGGAGTGTAGGATCCCTGGGTCGTTTGCATGAAATCAAGTTCTCTCATAGAAATTGACACTATAGAGTAGGTGATTTAAAATGGTATGACTTCCTTATGAATCAGCTTGGTTGAATTAGCTGCAGTCAATATGGCCTCAGGTGATGGAACCTACTTTATAAAGTTATTTATATTGACCAGTTGAATTACAGAAAATACATGCCAAAGTCAATGGTTACAGTTTTATCTTAATTGCTTCCGAGAGGAGCAACATACCATAACTGATTATTTTTTGAGGTCCTTCCTAGCAGGATAATGATAAAACCATGGGTTCTAGTTTGCTTTCTGTTGCTGTGATAAACACTGACCAAAAGCAACTTAGAGGAGGAAAGGGCTAATTTTGTCATATACTTCCAGGTCACAATCCATCATTAAGGGAAATCAGGCAGGAATTCGAACAAGAACTGAGGCAGAACCGTGGAGGAATACTGCTTACTGACTAGGTCACTGCTTTATGCTCAGCTACCTTTCTAATTCAGCCCAGCTTTCTATTTTTTTTTTAATTTTATTTATTTCCGTATGTGTATGAATGTACTGTCTGCATGCAAGTCTGTGCCCCCGTGTCGTGCAATGCCGCGGAGGTCAGAAGAGGGTGTCGGATTCTCCTGGAATTGGAGTTACAGACGGTTCTTAGCCGCCATGTGGGTGCTGGGGATCAAACCCAGGTCCTCTGTAAGAGTGGTCAGCGCTCTTAACCGCTAGGCCATCTCTCCAGCCCCAGCCCAGCTTTCTAATACCACCTGCCAGGGCATGGTCCCGCCCAAAGTGGGTTGGGCCTTCCTATCTCAATTAGCAATCATGACAAGGCCTCACAGACATCCCCACAGAGCAATCTGAGCGACCTAGGACATTTTTCCATTGAGATTCCCTCTTCTCAAGTGACTTTACATTATGTCAAGTTGACAATAAAAACTAACTAGGATACCATGTCACCAGCTTATCAAAGAGACTTGTATTTGCTAGGGTAGGTAAAATATCTGACCAGGTGATTGAAATGTAGATCAAATCCAAATTTGAAAAGGAGGCAGATGATTTAGACATGCTTTCTGCACTACTGTGATATTTGATATACTTAGTTGAGGGACTAGGAATGTAGCTCCATTGATTTAGTGCTTGCCTAGTATGTACAAAGCCAGCACCACATAAACCACACATGTTGTCACACACCTGTGATCCCAGCATTCTGGAGATGGAGACAGGAAGATCAGAAGTTCAAGGTCATCCTTAGCTATGAAGGGAGTCTGAAGCCAGCCTGGGATGCATGAGACTCTAAAGAAAAAAAAGCTGAAATAATTAGGTGAAAGGACCATTAAGAGGCCTCATAAGATATTACTATATTGGTGAATTTGCTAAAATCTACAGCCACTTCTTTCCCTGTACAATTTAAAATATCCCAGTCACAAAAAGCTAATTTATGCTAGCCAAACACACATTAATCAGAGTTCCAATTTAATAATTTACAATAAAATGCAGAAGACAAGGGTAAAAATCATTAAGAGAAATATTAATAGATTTAGTTACATAAATATTTTAAGTCTCTTTACACAGAATTCGGTATGAAGTTAATCACAAAAGATGAATATCCATATGGAAAGGCCTTATATGAATTACCAAAAGAAAGGTCAGTGTTTCAGCATAAAGGTGGACAAAGGACACACATGGGGAATTCATGAAATGAAAAAAATACTGTTGGCTAATAATTGAACATTTCGGTCCTTCTTTCTGCTGCTAGTGGTGTGCTAGAGCCTGCTTGTCAGCCTCAAGATGTCATATTGATAACTTGAAGTCAGTCACGAGGCGAGTATTTCCACCACAGAAAGCAGCCTGTGATGCAAAGCCAGCTTGTTGTTTGTTTCTTGGAGAGCTAGTTATTAAACATTTACTGGCACACTACTGTGTACAGTCAATCACTGCCTCTCACCTGGACCTTTTCCAAGTACATCGAAACATACTTAAGACTTCTCGGTGTCTTTAAAGAAAATCTGACCCCTGCATCCTTCTGCTTTCCTTCACAGCCAAGCTCCTTCAAAGAACTGGCTGTGTGTGCTGAATTCGTTTATTCATTTCCCAATCAGTCAACACGCTTAAGTGGTTGCTGGCCACCATTGCTTTTCTGAAACAGCTATTTCTGAGCTGAATGACCTCCAAGAAGCCTGAATTTTTTTTTTTTCCGAAACCTGAATTTTATGGATAGTTTTTATCTTCCTTGTCCTGTGTGTGTGTGTGTGTGTGTGTGTGTGTGTTTCTGGGGATGAAACCGAGTGACAGGCAAGCAGTCTACCACCGAGCTAAAACCCAGCCCTCCTGGATCATTTAACAACTTTCAATTTTATTGACCATTACATCTTCCTTTTGAAATTTTCTTATCCCTGTGCTTCAGCGACATAGGATCTGGGTTGTTCTTTAATCTGTCATTTCAGATTCTTCTATTTCCTCTTCTACTTCCCTTACTTTCTTGTGATACTGGAAATCAAACATATTACTTCATACCAGCAATGCAAACACTCTTGCCATCTATGTTTAGCCCCCATTCCCGCTCCTAAATATTGCTATTTTTTTTCTAGGAATTAGTGTTCAGTTTTCTCTTTTTTACTCTTGCCTCGGGTAATTTCATCCATCACATGGTTTTAAATGCCATGTATACATCAACAATTTTTATATTTAACTTTTACTTACTGATTTTTACATTATGTGTATGAGTGTTATACCTGCAGGTACGTAATCACATTTGGCATCGGAACCCCTGGAACTAGAGTTACACACTGTTGTTAGCTACCACATGTGTGGGTGCTGGGATCTGAACCTGGGTCTTCTGTAAGAATAGTCAATGCTCTTAACCATTGAGCCACCTCTCCAGCCCCAACTTTTATATTTCTCATCTGTGCTACATTTTTCCTACTTGTCATTGTCCTCTCCAATGTCACAAAAGTATCTCAAACTGTTGCCAGGCATGGTGGCGAATGCCTTTAATCTTAGCACTTGGGAGGCAGAGGCAGGCAGATCTTTGTGTGTTCAAGGCCAGCCTGGTCTACATAGCAAGTCCCAGGACAGCCAGAGCTACAGGGAGACCCTGTCTCAAAAAGACCAAAAAGTATCTCAAACTCCCAACTGGAGCCCACGCACTCTCCCCATTTTCCCAAATCAGAAGTTCACTAGGATTCACTGTCTCTACAAAATGCCCACCTATGCGCGCCAAAACCCTACGACTCATTCTTGGCGTCTGTGTCTTCCTCGCCCTCTATCTCCACCAAGCCTGGGCTGTTTACTTTCTACATATCTCCCAAATGTGCTCTCATCTCCACTTCCCCCGCTGTAGTCCAGGCTCCTACGATGGATCAGCTGGAATGCTACAATAGCCTTGAAACTTATCTTCCTGCCTGTACTCTTCTGCCCATCAGCCTGCACCATGTGACGCCAAGGTCATTCAACATAGGACTCTCATCATGTCATTTTCTTTTATAAACCACCTCCTAATAAGGCTCCTGTTGGCTTTTAGAGGCCTCTTTATTTTCAGTAGGGAGGATTGGACCCAGGGTCTCATGCATGCTAGTCAGGCACTCTACCACTAAGCTCTAACACCAGCTCCTGTTGCTTTCAGAATGAAAACAAACTTACAGTGGCCTTCAACCCGGGATGCCCTTGCTCTGTGGCCATCTCTGCTCCAGCCCCTCCGCACTCCAGCAATACCAGCTCTCTAGCACTAAGCCTCAGGCCCAGGTCTTTCTGTTTTCTTGAACACAGACTTCACACAGGCTCTTCCCTTTGCCTGTAATGGTTTTGCCACTTTCCTTCCTTCACCTTGGAGACTCCTATGCAATCTTCAGCTCTCAATTCAACATTACTTCTTCCATGGAGCCTTCTATATAAATACACTAACTGCTAGACTAAGTCGAATGTGTCTTCATTCCTTTCACTGCCATTATTGGCTCTCAGGATGTGAAAAAGACCTCCTTTTTGTTTGTTTGTTTACGTTTTTGTTTATATCAAAATTTATTTATTTGGGGGCTAGAGAGATAGCCCAGCAGTTAAGAACACTGGCTGTTCTTCCAGAAGACCTAAGTTCAATTCCCATCACTTACATGGCAGCTAACAACTGTCCATAACTCCAGTGCCAGGGGATCTGATGCCCTCTTCCGGCCCCTGCATGGCATTTCACAACATGAGTGCACTTACATGCATGGTGGCAATACACTCATGCACATAAAATTAAAAATAAATAAAATGTTTTAAATTTTTTATTTGCTTATTTTTACATTTATTTATTGTTTCTATGTGTGTATGCATGTCAAGGTGCATAGGTGCAAGTGAAAGGAAAACTTGCATGAGTCAGTTTTCTCCTTCCATGTGGGTTATGAGGATTGCAGTCAGGGTGTCAGACTTGGTGGCAGGCATCTTGACCTGATGAGCCATCTTGCTGACCCTGTTCATGATTTTTGTTGATTTGTTTCTGTTTTGCTTTGTTTATGAGACAGGGTCACAAGTAACCAAGGCTAGCCTTGAACCCCCAATCTTTCTGCCTCTATCTCCTAAGTGCTAGGATTATAGGTATGAGGTGCCACATCTACCTTACATATCTCCTTAATTACTCTTATTGTAGTTTTATTTTTACATTTCTCTCTGATTATTTAATTGCTGTCTGACTTCTGTGCTAGACTACAAGGTTCCGTGAATCACAGACCTGGTATGGATTTATTCATTAATGAAAAACATCTAGTCTAAGACTTGAGATACAGTAGGTAGTTAGTAAATATTTGTGGGATTGATGGGTCTCATAGTGACTTTCGTGTATGAGAAATACGTAAAATTTCCAGGCATGGTGGTGCATGCATGCCTTTAATCCCAGTACTTGGGAGGCAGAGGCAGGAGGATCTCTGGGAGTTCAAAGCCCGCCTGGTCTACAGAGTGAGTTCCAGGACAGCTGGGGCTACAGAGAGACCTTGTCTTGAAAAGACCGAAAAAAAAAAGAAGAAATAAATAAAATTATGTCATCTAACATTTCTCCTTTTACTATGACTCTCAAGAAGTTAAGAGCAATATGTAAAATTTGTGATGGTTGATTTTTTAAAAATCTATCTATGTCATCTATGCATGTTGTGGAAGAACACAGACTTTCATGTAAGATAGGCAAGTGCTCTGCCACGACACCACCAGTCCAAGATGATTAACTTTAGGGTGTTTTTTTTTTTTTGACACAGGGAGTCTCTTATTATATAACCATAGCTGACTTGAAACTCACTATGTAGACCTGGCTTGCCTCCAGCTTGAATCTGTCCTCCTGCCTGTCATCCCATGTGTTGGGATTTGCAGTCATGTGTCACCACACCCTGCACAATGACTAATTTTTATGTGTCTCTTCGACTGGGCCAAGGGATGCTCAGAAATAAGGTGTATCTGTGAGGATGCTTCTTGGAGAGACTAGCATTGAATTAGTGTGTTGAATGTAGTAGATGACCCTCCCCAGTGAGAGCATTGCCAGGACTCTAGTACACCAGAAGCACAGAGGACAGGAGTTGACTCTCTCTGGCTTCTGAGCTGAGCCATTCTTCTTCTCTTGCCCTCGGACTGGAACTTACACCATTGCCTTCCCTTGTTCTCAGGTCTTTGGACTTGAACTAGAATTTTACATGAGTAGAATCCCTGGGTCTCCAGGTTGCAGTATGTAGATCATGGGCCTTCTGATCCTCTGTTATCCTCCTAGCCAACTCCCCATAAAACATCTCATATATTATTATTATCTGTTATATATATATATATATATATATATATATATATTATATGTATATATGTATACAGCCATTCATCACTCAAAGACAGGAATACATTCTGAGAAATGTGTTGCTAGGTGATTTTGTCATTGTGCAATTATGGAGTATACCTATTCAAATCTAGATAGTTATAGCTTCTCACACACCTAGACTAAGCTATGTATATATCTGTGTAGATGTGTGTGTGTGTGTGTGTGTGTGTATGTGTGTGTGTGTGTGTGTGTGTGTGTGTGTGTGTATGTGTCTGGGTTAGATAGCCCATTACTCCTAGGGCTGAGATAAACAAAATTATATAAGATTATATCAAGCTGGGGCTGGAGAGATGGCTCAGTGGTTAAGAACACTGGCTGCTCTTGCAGAAGACCTGTGTTTGAATCCCAGCACTCACATGGTGGCTAACAGCCATCTTTAACTCCAGTTCCCAAGGCTACAACACGCTCTTCAGACCTCTGTGGGTACTGCATGACACTATTGCACTTACATACATGCAAGCGTAACACTCAAACACATTGAAAAAAAAAAGATTACAATGCAATCAACAGCTACGGTAGCTGCACATAGTCTCACTTTCTTGTGATTCCTGGACTGGGTAGGCTGAGATAGAAAGATCATAAATTTTAGATTTGACTGGGCTACATAACAAGATCCTATCTCAAGAAAGAAAAAAAAAAGAGAAGCACACATGGTGACATATGGTTGTAATTCCAGAAACTGGCAGACAGACACAGGAAGATGAGGAGTTCAAGGCTAGCCTGGTCTGCATGAAACCCTGTCTCAAAATGAAAAAACAGGAAGAAAAAGAGAGAGAGATGTGGTAAATGAGATGTATAAGGATACTCTTATTTATTTATATTTTATGTGTATGAGTGTTTTGCCTACATGTATGTAAATGTACATATGTGTGCAATACCCATGGAGGCCAAAAGAGGATGTTGGATACTCTGGAACTGGAGTTGTGGACAATCATTAGCTACCATGTGGGTCCTGGAAACCGAACCTAGGTCCTCTGCAAAAGCAGACTGTGCACTTAACCACTGAACCATCTCTCTAGACTCCAAGGTTAATCTTTACAACATGGCAGACTATTTTACGGTAAACATTTCTTTTACGGTTCTGGGAATTGAACCCAGGGCCTATTATATGCTAGGCAAGCACTCTACTAATGAATTTACCTTAGCATTTTTTATGTGAACAGAAGTACATTCTAAAATATGATAGAAAGTATAGCACAGCTTTGCATTGAGTAGGATATACCAAAAAGTGGCAACTGAAAGGTTGACCCGTCTGAACATTGAAGGGAAGAAAAGCCTCAGATTGCCATAAACATCGAACCCTTCTGTGGATCCTACATGTAACAACTATTTATAATGAGTCCTAATGAAACTTATACCTTCTAGGTGCAACAAGGTTTTTGATATGACTTTCTTGCCCCCCCCATAGAACAAGGAGAAATATGACGATGATGACGTCGTTCTCCAACTGTAAATTGGAGACAACTATTATAGAGGTAATCTCTTATAAAACCGGTAAAAATGCCTTCTTTAATTGACTAATAGACATAAGAACTGTGAAAAGGATTATACTCTGTTCAGAA
Organism: Rhizomys pruinosus; assembly: GCA_009823505.1. Taxonomy (NCBI): domain Eukaryota; kingdom Metazoa; phylum Chordata; class Mammalia; order Rodentia; family Spalacidae; genus Rhizomys; species Rhizomys pruinosus. Next base: position 175,359 of record VZQC01006087.1, on the reverse strand, counting down.
CCAAATATAATACTAAAGTCCTTGGGCTATGCACTTAGGCAAAGTATATTAATGCAGGAGCTCTGACATCAGCAATGGATTGTTCTACCAGGGGGATGTTGGCCAGGGGATCCAAGGCCCCACAAAAGGTAAGGGCTCCTTGCCCCTAAGTTGGGATACCTGCAGGAGGAGAGGCGATAAGACCCTGCTGCCGAAGACCTGACGTTAACATGGGAGGGATGTATTGAGACCGCACATGCAAGGGTACAGATGGCCTCTGGAATGCCAGAGAGTGTTCCCAAAGGCCACTAAACCAATAAAGCAAATACGGGTCTCCCTGAGTCAAGCAAGACTCCACCATCAGCACCAGCTACACTTCACCTGCCTGGAAATACTGTGCAGCAGAGGCAGCCATGTGCCTGTATATCCCAAATCTAATTGGCTGTTGGCTCTCTCCTTGGAGGAATAACCCATGGCTGATGCCACAAGCCTACATCCTCTACAGGTTAGGAGATGTCATAAGCCACAGTAAGACCCTGTTATATTTATCAGGGGGTAAAAATGTAATTCATGAATTAACATATCATCCAAACATATGTGTCTATGCCAAAGTAACCTACCATAACTATTAGTGCTGCTTAAATACCTATATATCTAATTGCTTGTGCTTCATTAGTAGGATCGAAAGGTTACTCCTGAACAAACTGTCAGCCCATGAAAGGAAACAGCCAGAATTGACCAGAATCCAAGTCAACAGCTCCAGAGAGAGAGGACAGTTTTACTTCTCATCCACCTGTGCCCCTTTTCTAAGCCTAGGGAACAATCTGCGGAAGAGGGGGCGTGGTAGAATGTAAAGGCTGCGATTGGGGTGAACGGTGAAACTACAGCGATGTAGTCTGGACACTCATTTGATCAACTTGATTGAACAAACAACCTGTCAACCTCCACTGAATGGTGGGACTGTGGGGGTTTGGGCACAACAGTCTATAGATTGGTTTTGCACGAAGGATGCTTATACTCATGGATTATCACTTATAGCTAAAAAATGAAAAAAAAAAAACCCTGAAAGATGCAGCACAGTTATGGTCAGAATACATATCTGGGATGTGGGGTGGGGTGGGGGGGTGGAAAGGGAAATATGCCTTATTCGAATTGAGAAATGATGTACGAAAATGCACAACCCATCAATAAAAATTAAATTAAAAAAAATAAAAAAAATAAAAAATAAAGAAAGTATAGCCAAGTAAAATAAAGTAAAAAAAAAAAAAAAAAAACAGCTAGCAGCCAACTCGTTTGTTCAGTTATTATGTGTGAGACAAATCATTTGTTTGTACTTTCATGGGAACTGACATTGCCTTAACTTTGTTTATACCAGTTATAGTCATAAAATATTATTGAGTAACATGTTGGGCTTCGGGAACCATGGGCCATCAGGTGGAACCTCACTACAAAACCAGGCTGACCTTACCCATACGACTCTTCCTGGACCCGTTGCTCCCAAGTGCCAAGCATCAACGAGGCCCACACCAGTCACATTCACAATTTTATAAGAGTGTATTTCTGTGACTCTAGGGAAGACTGGCTGGTAACTAATTTTGGCAAACCAAACTACTGAAAACATACCAAAATTTATCCACTTGTCATGGTTTGACTATGAAATGCCCCCATAGGCTCTTGTGTGAAAAGGTTGATCCCTAGATGGTGGTGACAACTTTGGAGGTGATAGAAACTTTAGAAGGTAGGGCTGGTTGGGAGAAGTCCTACTGAGTGGGTACCCTGATGGTCTCGCTGTTTACTTTTCTGGCCACCATCATATAAGCAGCTCTGCTTTGTCAAGGGTTCCCTGCCATAATATGTCTACCCTCCTTCAGACTCGAAGCAACAGAGCCAAATCGACCATGGACTGAGCTTTCTGAAAGCATGAGTCCAAAGAAACCTTTCATCTCTTAAGTTGTTTTCTCAGGTATTTTGTCACAGTAACAAAAAGTCTGACGACATCACTGCATACAAGGTGGATATAAAGACAGCCTGCTCCCAGGCACAGTTTGTGCACACTTAGCTGGGCGTAGGCTGCAGGGAGACCCTGCCTCCAAAAAGGACCACAAAAAAAAATGAGGAAAAGAGAGAAGGGAGGAAAAAGAGATAAGAGAAAAAAGACACAAAGAAAAAAAAAAAAAAAAAAAAGGCAGCATGCTGTTGGTGGGAAACCCAACATTCTTTCTTGAGTTCCAGCTCTTGTCTAATGTAGAACATCCCTGGATCCTCCTGTCTCTGTCTCTAATCTCACATTCATTCAGTCCTTCATGTGTGGACTCAAGTGATCTGCATAAATGTGACCTCACTGTGATATACTGCTGTTCAACAACCACCCATGGTGTGGTTTTCTAGCTTCAATTTGCTTCAGAACCACCCAGTAAGCTTGATGCAAATCTCCAATTCTTCCCTAAAGAGATTCTGATTCAGCAGATTTAAGGTGAAGTGTATGTCACTGTATCTGAGAAATAAGTGCCATGGATACTATAACCTGATATATACAAAACATAAAAATATACAAATTAGGGGCTGGAGAGATGGCCTAGCGGTTAAGAGCACCAACTGCTCTTACAGAGGACCCAGGTTCGATCCCCAGCGCCCACATGGCGGCCGAGAGCCGTCTGAAACTCCAATTCCAGAACTCCAGCTCCAGGGGAATCCGAGACCCTCTTCTGACCTCTGCGGCGTTGCACGACATGGGTGCACAGACTTGCATGCAGGCAGTACATTCATACACATACAGAAATAAAATTAATAAAAAAAAATTAAAAAAAATATACAAATTATCCGGGTGTGGTGGTTTATGCCTTTAATCTCAGAACTTGGGAGGCAGAGGCAGGCAGATCACTGTGAGTTCAAAGCCAGCCTGGTCTACAAAGTGAATTCCAGGACAGCTGGGGCTACAGGGAGACCCTATCTCAAAAAGACAAAAAATATACAAATTAATAAGTGTGTTAGACAGTTTCCCATTACTATGTCAGATATCTGAGATAATCGAATTATATAAAAAAAAGTTGAGAGCCGGGTGTGGTGGCGCACACCTTTAATCCTAGCACTCGGGAGGCAGAGGCAGGTGGATCTCTGTGAGTTCAAGGCCACCCTGGTCTACAGAGTGAGTTCCAGGTCAGCTTGGGCTATAGGGAGACCCTGTCTCCAAAAAAAAAAAAGTTGATTTTGGCTCAGAGTTTTGGAAGTTTCAGTCTGTGATTGGTTGGTCCTGGAGTGAGCTAACCTGTCAGGCCCAGAACATGTGGCAGAGCAAAATCGTTCACTTAATGAGGAGCCAGGGAACAAAGAGTGGAAGGAGAGACCTGGATCCCGCAATCCCCTTTGAGGGCATGCTTCACCAATCTAAAGATTTCTGACTAGGCTCTGCTTTTTAAAATTTCCACCACCATTTTTTTTTTGCTATTTTTGAGACAGGGTCTCCTTGTAAGTCCCAGCTGGCCTGGAGCTCACTCTGTAGACCAGGCTGGCCTTGAACTCACAGAGATCTGCCTGCCTCTGCCTCCCGAGTGCTAGGATTAAAGATGTGTGCCACCACGCCCGGCTTCTACCACCTTTTTATAGTTCCAAGTTGGGGACCAAGCCTTTAATATATTGACCTTTGGGGAGGCAGTTGGTTAAGAGAACCCAGGTTCAGTGCCCAGAATCCATGTGGTGGCTAACAACCATCAGAAACTCCAGTTCTAGGATATCTGGTACCCTCTTTTGACCTTCTTGGGCATTGCATACACAGGTCAACTTACATACATGCAGATGAAACACTCATAGACATTTAAATAATAGATAGATAGATAGATAGATAGATAGATAGATAGATAGATAGAAGATCTAATATCTCACAGAATTGGGAAAAAAATCCTAAAGTTCATATGGAAAAGCAAAAGACCCCAAATAGCCAAAGCAACCCTGAGCAAAAAGAGTAATGCAAGGGGAATTACTATACCAGATTTTAATCTCTACTACAGAGCCATAGACATAAAACAGCATGGTACTGGCACAGAAATAGATCCGTAAATCAATGGAATAAAATCGAAGACGCAACTTGAATACATACAGTTTCAGCCACCTGATGTTTGAGAAAGGAGCCAAGAACACTTGATGGTGCTGGCAAAACTGGATCACCACTTGTAGAAGAATGAAATTAAACCCCTACCTTTCACCTTGTACAAAAGTCAATTTTAAATGGATTAAAGACCTCAATGTGAAACCTAAAACCCTGAAAATGGTAGAAGAAAATATTGGCGGTAACCTACAAGATACAAGTATAGAAAAAGACTTTCTAAATAAGACAGCAGTTGTACAGGAAATAAGATCAACAACCAGCAAGTGTGATATCATTAAACTAAAGAGCTTCTGTACAGCAAAAGAAAGAATCAAAGAAGTGAAGAGAAAACTTACAGAATGGGAGGAAACCTTCACCAGTGATACATCTGACAAAGGTTTAACATCCGGGTATATAAATTACTCAAAAACAAAGGACCAAGAAAACACATGACCCAGTTAAAAGATGGGCTAAAGATCTGAACAGAAACATCTCAAAAGAAGAAGTAAAGATGGCTAAGAAACATTTTAAAAAGTGTTCAACATCGTCAGTAATTAAGGAAATGCAAATTAAAACCACTTTAAGATTTCATCTTAAAAAAAAAAAAGATTTCACCTTACCCTGGTAAGACTGGCTATGATCAAGAAAACAAATGATACCAAATGCTGGAGAGGTTGTGGGGAAAGGGGAGCAATCATTCACTGCTGGTGGGAACACAAACTCATGCAACCCTTATGGAAAGCAGAGTGGAGAATTCTTTTTTTTTAATTTTTTATTTATTTCTATATGTGTATGAATGTACTGCCTGCATGCAAGTCTGTGCACCCATGTCGTGCAATGCCGTGGAGGTCAGAAGAGGGTCTCGGATTCCCCTGGAGCTGGAGTTCTCCTGGAATTGGAGTTTCAGGCTCTCGGCCGCCATGTGGGTGCTGGGAATCGAACCCGGGTCCTCTGTAAGAGCAGTTGGTGCTCTTAACCGCTAGGCCATCTCTCCAGCCCCGAGAATTCTTAAAAGACTAAAAATTAACCTACTATTTGACTCAATTATACCATTTCTGGGTATATACCCAAAGGATTCATCCTATAAGAGAGATATATGCACAATCGTATTTATTGGTGCTCTTTTCACAATAGCGAAGAGATGGAAGTAGCCCAGGTCTCCCTCAACTGATGAGTGGATAATGAAGATATGGTACATTTATACAATGGAGCTCTATGTAGTGGTGAAGAAGGACGACATCATGAACTCTGCAGGCAAATGCATGGAACTGGAAGCTGTTATGCTAAGTGAGGTAACACAGTCCCAGAAAAGCAACAGATATGTGTTATCCCTCATTTGTGGTCCCTAACACCAAATCCTTCTATGTAAGTTAAAGTGGGTAATTAGTCAGTAAAGATAATACCATGTTAACCAATATCACTATAGAGCTTGAAGTATATTTCTCTATTTTCCTCAGTTCTAAGGTTTATGAGAAAGAACAAATATCTTTTAAGTACATTAAAATATACTTCAACTATGTAATTTAAGNTTGTGAACCCAAAGTAACTGCCAATTTTGAGATATATATTTACTTACCTGTATACAAGCTTATGATTAAACTATGAATTCCTAAATATGTTTTGCAATTAACCTATAGTTTAATTTCAGCCTTTGTAAATTTGCTATATGTAAGGAATGTAAAAAAAAAAAAAAGCTTAGAGTAGTATCATGAACATCAGAGATAAATGTTCCCAAACCAGAGTTGAAGTATTGTTTAGAGTTCTGGAGTACAAGAAGGTTGTGACATGCTTCAAGTAGAAAATGCATTATTTTATAAGCTTTGCTCAAACACAAAGCACAAGCTCTTAGCTATGAATATGATGCTAATGAAGTAACAATATACTGAATAAGGAGATGGTGTTCTTACAACAAAGCATGCATAAAGCAAGGTTATACAGGAATGGCTTTATACAGTAAAAGCAGGAAATGAGACATTATTGATAAAAGCTACAAAATTTGCCAGTAGTGGTGCACACCAGTAATCCCAGCATTTAGGAGGCAGAGGCAGGCAGATCTCTGTGAGTTCAAGGCCAGCCTGGTCTACATAATGATTCCAGGACATCTGGGGCTACAGGGAGATCCTGTCTCAAAAAGACAAAAAAAAAAAGGTACAAAATTTTAGTTACACAAAACAAGTAAACCTTGAGAATCTAATGTACAACATGGTAGCCATAATGAAAAATTTTGTAGTGTATGCTTGAATCATTCTAAGAGGGTTGATTTTAAATGTTTTCACCAAAAAGAAAGAAAATGGTAACAAAGTTACATAGTGATTGATTGATTGATTGATGAAAATGTTGTGACCAGAGACCTCCGAACTTATGTCTGTAATTCTTTAAGGAACAATACTCCAATATTTGATAATATAATGTTTAAGGAAACTTTAGAAGTCATAATTAGCGTAATGGACAACCATGAGTATATACTTTTAATGTTATTATTTGAGTTAAGAACATAATAAAACTTGTTTAAAAAAGATCTAACCATACAAGTGGAGTACCCTGTGTTGTTTTGATACATATATACATCGTTTGAATTAAGGTAAACATATACCCCTCCTCAATCATTTATCATTTCAGTATGGTAGAAACATCAAAAATCATTTGATCTTTGTGATAGTATGGCATATTACTGTTATCTATAGTAACTTCACTGTGAAGCAGCACCCTGAAACTTCTTTTTTAACAGTGCTGGAATTTGAACTCACGGCCCATGTGCATACTAAGCAAAAGGTCTACCACTGAGATGCAATAACAATTCTTTTTTTTTTTTCTTTTTAGAACTTTGTACTTTAAATTATGTTTAATTTTTTCTTTTTTGGTCGTTTTGAGACAGAGACTCCCTGTAGTCCCAGCTGTCCTGGAACACACTGTGTAGACTAGTCTGGCCTTGAACTCACAGAGATCTGCCTGCCACTGCCTCCCAAGTGCTAGGACTAAAGGCAGGTGCCACCATGCCCAGCTTCCTTTAAATTATTTTTAAAGACAGGGTCTCATGTAGCCAAGATTGGCCTCTAAGTTGCTATGCAGTAGAGGATGATCTTGAACTCCTGATTCTCCTGCCTTCACTCCCAAGTGCTGAGATTACAGGAATGAACCCCTATAGCTGACTTTAGACCTCCTTACTTCTGTCTAACTTAGTGCCCAGTTTACTGGCATTTCCCCATTCCTCCTTCCCCTTCTAATGCACACTATATCACTTAGTAACAAATATGGGTAGGAAGGATGGAGAGATGACTCAGCAGTTAAGGACACTTGTTCTTCTGAGGACCTGAGTTTGGTTTCCAGCACCAATGTGGGTCGGCTCACAACTGCCTATAACTCCAGATACAGGCTATCCAAACCTGCCTTCTGGAAGATAGCTACACACATGTGGCAAACACTCACATGGCTACATACACATAAAAAATAAGATTTTTTTTAAGTTCATGATCATGGGAGGCTCCTTTTTGGTGACTTTAATTATTCTCACCTCCTTAGGGGCTTGCCTCTAAAGTCTGCAGAGGGATTACATTCCCACCATCTCAGAACCTCAAAATGGAGGTCACACGTTAAAAGAAGTTTGTTTTCTTTTTTAAATTATTTTTATTTTATGTGTATGAGTGTACTACCTGCATGTATGTAAGTGCATCCATGTCATGCAATGCCTATGGAGATTAGAAGAGGGTGTCAGATCCCTTGGAACTGGAGTTATGGACAGCCATCATGTGGGTGCTGGGAATCAAACCCAGGTCCTTTTCTTAACCACTGACTTATCTTTCCAGCCTTGTTTGTTTGTTTTCTTACTAAGGGTTTCCCTGTAGCCCCAGCCCGGCCTGAAATTTGCTGTGTAGACCAAGTTGGCTTCAATCTTACAGAGATCCACCTGTCTCTGCCTCCCAAGTGCTGGGATTAAATGTGTTGCACCACCACGCCTGGCTCTCAACAGAAGTTTTTGGAAGGGACCAACCATATCAAATAATGTCCTGAGTGCTGTTGCCCTACCTGGGAGTACTACTAGCTGCTTTAATCACTCTCTACTCCAAATTCTTTTTTTTTTTCCATGCTAGAGTCACAGTGACTTTTTCTTTTTTTTTTTTTTTTTAATAATAGTTGTGAATGGAACAAGTACAATATTTTTTTTATTTTGTTTATTTCTGTATGTGTATGAATGTACTGTCTGCATGCAGGTCTGTGCACCCGTGTCGTGCAATGCTGCAGAGGTCAGAAGAGGGCGTCGCATTCCCCTGGAACTGGAGTTCTCCTGGAATTGGAGTTTTCAAACGGTTCTCGGCCGCCCATGTGGGTGCTGGGGATCGAACCCGGGTCCTGTAAGAGCAGTCGGCGATCTAACCGCTAGGGGCCATCCTCAGCCCGTTGTTTTCAATTTGTAAAATGGGTTTCAAGCTACTCCCCCATCAAAACTCATCAGCAACTCGTCATCATAAGGGTCAGTTTCTTCAACAGATTTGGGTAGCAGAGCATCTGGAGAGTTGGGTACTTTTTCCAGAATGCCATGAAATAATCAAGATATTAAATCTACCATATGAAATAATTGAAAAGAACACTTTTGCTAGCAGAAAGTATGTCTGCATTATATGTGTGCAATATAAAATCACAGCCACGAGCACAGATGTCCATGAAACTGTTGAATTAAGCATGGTCAGTACTGTAACTGTCTGTTTAATATTCATTTGACACTTGTTCGTATGTTTTCTTGCTTGCTAGCAGATAAATGGGAGCATCTGTGAAAGATTTAGAAAAATTTATGATTAAAAAAGTTAAAATTGAGAAAATTTTACTCATTAACTGATTTTTTTCTTTGGCACTATGAGCATACCACTCGAGCTGGGCACAGATCCAAACCCTGACAGAATAGGCATTGTTCCTGGAAAGCACAGCCTAAAGACCCCTATCTGGGGCAGAACGCCGAAGCAATCTTCTACTACTACTACTACTACTACTAACAAGACCCTTTCAGATTTGGCTCCATATTATCTTATAGTTTTAACTATTACCACAGTCTCCTCTAGCCATTCCTTTTGTTCAAGAATTGGAATTCCTGCCGGTCTGGGTGGCGCACGCCCTAATCCTAGCACTCAGGAGGCAGAGCAGGCGGACTTTGTAGTTCAAGCCAGCTGGTCTACAGAGTGAGTTCCACGGACAGCTGGGGTTACAGGGAGACCTTGTCTCGAAAACACCAAAAAAAAAAAAAAAAAAAAAAAAAAAAAAGAATGGGATTCTTAAAGTTCCTTCCCGCCAGGCGTGGGGACACACACCTTTAATCTTTTTTTTTTTTTTTTTTTTTTTTTTTTCTTTTTTTTGAGACAGGGTCTCCCTGTAGCCCCAGCTGTCCTGGAACTCACTCTGTAGACCAGGCTGGCCTTGAACTCACAAAGATCAGCCTGCCTCTGCCTCTGCCTCCCAAGTGCTAGGATTAAAGGCGTGCGCCACCACGCCCGGCACACCTTTAATCTTTAATCCTAGCACTCGGGAGGCAGAGGTGGGCAGATCTCTGTGAGTTCAAGGCCAGCCTGGTCTACAGAGCGAGTTCCAGGGCAGCCAGAGAGCTACTGGGAGCCCCTGCCTCAAAAAAGACCCCCAAAAAAGAAACTTCTCTTCCAGCCATGCGTGGTGGTGCATGCCTTTAATCCCAGAACTCAGGAGACAGAGGCAGGCGGTTCTCTGTGAGTTCAAGGCCAGCCTGGTCTACAGAGCAAGCTCCAGGTCAGCTGGGACTAAAGGGAGACCCTGTCTCAAAAAGATAAAAAAAAAAGTTCTCTTCCTCTTTTTTTTTTCTTTGCACTATGGAGGATCAAACCCAGGGCCTCCTGCATGCCACCACTGACGTATCCCCATAGCACGGGTGTTTTCCTTCCTTCCTTCCTTCCTTCCTTCCTTCCTTCCTTCCTTCCTTCCTTTTCTTCCTTCCTCTTTTCCTTTCCTTTCCTTCTTTCTTTCTTCTAAAAGATTTTAGTGTGTGTATGTGTGTGTGTGTGTGGAAGTGTGGAAGTGCAGGTGGACTTGTGCCACAGTATACCTGTGCCATGGTGCACCTGTGGGGTCAGCAAACAGCTCTCAGTAAGGTCTTTCTTGACACCTCCTGGTATCCAGGAATCAAACTCAGGTTGTCAGTGCCTCTACCAACTGAGCCATCTAGTTTATTCTTTGTTGTTTGTTTGTTTTGCTTTTGAGACAGGGTCTCCCCTTAGCCCCAGCTGGCTTGGAACTCACTTTGTAGACCAGGCTTGCCTCAGTCGCACAGAGATCTGCTTCCCTCTGCCTCCCAAGTGCTAGGTTAAATACATCACCACCATGCAAATGTTAAATACCACCAAGCTAGGCCCTTTTCTTTTTTTTTTTTCTTTTTTTTTTGTGTGTGTGTGTGTGTGTGTGTGTGTGTGTGTGTGTTGTGCACATGTCACTAGTGCTCCTGTGGAGGTCAGAGGACAACTTGCAGGAAGTGATTCTTTCCTTCTACTGTGTGGATCCCAGGATAGAACTCAGATCATCAGGCTTGGAGGCAGGTACCTTTACCCAATTTGTTATCTTCCCACAGGCCCTGATTATGACCTTGAATGCCCAATCCCCCTGCCTCTACCTTCCAAGTGTTGGGATTACAGGCATGCACCACTATGCCAAACTTTTTTTCTCTTCTTTTTTTTTAAAATATTTTATTTATTTTTGTTTTATGTGTATGGGTGTATTGTCTGCATGCACCTGTGCCATGCAATTCCTGTGGAGCTTAGAAGAAAGTGTCAGATCCCCTGGAACTGGAGTTACAGATGGTTGTTAACCACCATGTGGGTGCTGGGATCGAACCTGGGTTTTCTGCAACAGCAGCCAGTTCTCTTAACCACTGAGCCATCTCTCCAGCCCTTTCCTCTCTTCTTACTAAACCACTACCCTACCCTGTCTTCAAGACTCAATTCAAATGCTCTTCTCTAACTTCAATGGAGCTCTTCTTCCTCAAGATCTTGCTTCTAAATAATTGTATCACTTACCATATGAATGGTTAAATGGCTACGTGAAACCTAGCCCAGGCGCCCCTAAGAATCATGCCTCCTTCCATAGGTCCTCTGGCACTTAGCACAGTCACTAATGTACAACTTAGGCTCAGAAACTATTTATGGAATGAATATAAAATTGAACAAAAGGCAAAGTTTTTCTTCATAATCATTCTTGCTCCTTACACAGGTTTCCTCTTCTATTTTTATCACCCTTTTTCTAGCCTTAAGCACTCCATACCCTCAGCAGCCCGTCCTATAGTGATCGACCAGAATCTGCCATTATTTGCAGTAGCTCAAGCTTCAAACTTTTCCCCCAAAACTTTCTTGTTCTTGGGGCTGGAGAGATGACTCAGTGGTTAAGAGCACTGGTACAGGGACCAGGGTTCAGTTCCCAGCACCTATATGGTGGCAGAAAACTGTCCATAAATCCAGTTCCAGGGAATCTGATGCCCTCTTCTGCCCCCTGTGGGCATTGCAGGCAATGGGTACACTTACATACATGCAGGCAAAACACTCATGAACATAACATAAAAAGAAACACTCATACGGATAAAATAAAAATGAATAAGCATTAAGAAAACCGTTTCCTGGTCTTGTGTCTTACCACACTAAGGCTATATTTTCAGACAATGTTTTTCAAAGTTTAGAATAAATAAGACATTCTGCTTGAGGAGACATGGGTAGGGAGGCTAAGAAGTTGCTTTGCTTTTTTTTCTCCTCCCCTCCCTTCCCCTCCGGTCCCCTCCCCTTCCCTCCCCTCGCCTCCCCTCTCCTCTCCTCCTCTCTCCTTTCCCCTCTATTTTCTTCCTTTTTTTGAAGCAAGTCACAAGTAGCCCAGGCTGGCCTCAAACCTTGCTATGTAGCAGAGGATGACCTTAATCTCATCCTCCTGCCTCTGTTTCCTAGGTGCTGGGATTTACAGACATACTCCACCATAAAAAGTGCTAGGGATAGAAAGCAGGGTTTCATGCAGGGCAGGCAAGGACTCTACCATCGAAGCCACATTCCTAGCCCAGAATCTAATTTCTTTTTATTTATTTATTTATTTACTTACTTATTTATTTTTATGTGTACAAATGTACTGTGTGCATGTAGGTTTGTGCACCCGTGTTGTGCAATGCCTCGGAGGTCAGAAGAGGGCGTCAGATTCCCCTAGAACTGGAGTTAAAGATGGATCTCAGCCGCCATGTGGGTGCTGGGGATCGAACCTGGGTCCTCTGCAAGAGCAGCCCGCACTCTTAACCGCTAAGCCATCTCTCCAGCCCCCAGAATCGAATTTCTTTTTTTTTTTTTTAATTTTTTATTTTATTTATTTCTGTATGTGTATGAATGTACTGTCTGCATGCAGGTCTGTGCACCCGTGTCGTGCAATGCCGCGGAGGTCAGAAGAGGGTCTCAGGTTCCCCTGGAGCTGGAGTTCTCCTGGAATTGGAGTTACAGACGGCTCTCGGCCGCCATGTGGGTGCTGGGGATCGAACCCGGGTCCTCTGTAAGAGCGGTCGGCGCTCTTAACCGCTAGGCCATCTCTCCAGCCCCAGAATCGAATTTCTTATAACTTAGCACACAACACTGAGGCTGCTGGACAAAGACCACATGACTAAAGTAACAGAAAACCAGGAGCAGCAGGTGCAAATGCACAAAGGAATCCTCAGTTCGACTTGACTCCGCCACCTTTGAACTAAGATTCAGATACAGTTGATGTTGTCTGGATTACTTTGCTTTGACTTCCTCTTTTTCTAAGTTTCTGACCTTAGATTGTTCTCGGGGTTTCTCTACTTGAGACCAATTCCATCGCCCTTCAGTTTCTCCTTTCATAAAGCCTGGGTTTCAGGACACAGGTTTTTCCTGAGCTTTTGGCAATGCTTCACTAGTGTGCCCCACCCCATCCCATCTGGCATTAACACACCCCACCTTAGCAGTCGCAGTGACCTCTAAATCTTGGCTCAAGTTAGGACCCACTCCTATTTCCCCTCCCAAGCTGAAGACTCTGGCTTCACAGATATTAACATGGTAATGATTGTCGCCTGCTGACCCCAAGGAACCTGAGGCTTGCTCTGGCTTCAATGAAAGACGAAAATACCTCATTTACATGCTTTTTTTTTTTTTTTTGATCTTTTTGAGACAGGGTCTCCCTGTAGCTCCAGCTGTCCTGGAACTCACTCTGTAGACCAGGCTGGCCTTGAACTCTGTTAATTCCTTCACTTGCCTGAGCACTTGCTAGACACTGTGCTGGGCCTTGGTGGCCTGGATGCCACAACAATACATCATATATCATGCATGTTCGTGGTAGTGCCTAAGAGACACAAAATTCTTCATAAAGGGAAATTTCCTTTGTGAATTTCCCCTCACCCCTCTCTTATATTTTTTTTTCAGTTGGGACAGACTATCTTTGTAGGCCAGGCTGGTGACTAGCCGGCCTTGCAGTCAGGATGACCTTGAATTTGTAAACCTCCTGCTTCCCCCCACCTCTGAAGTAGGAGGAACACAGCGTGCTGGGATCATACCATGCCTGATCTATATGGTGCTGAGAATCGAACCCAGGGCTTCCCAAATGCTCGCCAAGTGATCTACCAACTGAGCTACCAACTCAGTCTCTCCCCCGCCCCTTTTTTCCTGAAGGTTTCTTCTATCATGAAAGAGATCTTTTAGACCCTTTGAAAAGAGTCAAGGATCCCAATGCTACACAACCAGAAAAAAAAAAAAGTCAAGGAACAAATGTCACCAACTGACCACTGATGCTTTTCTGTCTCTGGCCCTTCTGTTTCCCTTGTGCCTGGAAAGGTGACCAAGACCCACGACTGAGAGGCACAGACTCAAGGAGCTTCTAAACCTCTGTTGAAGTGAGTATTCTAATTCGCATGGCTCAGGTGTTCATCCATTCATTGTGGTAAGTGGGGTAAGGTAAGACATGCAGAGCCCAGAACACAGCAGGCTAAAGCCTGTCTGCATGTTTACACACACATACTGACACATAACAATGCTTGCTCAATGTGCACATTGAGGCTAGCCATAGTGGCATACATCTGTAATCCCAGCACTCAGGAAGGTGAGGCAGGATTGGTAGCTCCAAGCCAGCCTGTGCATATATCCAGTAAGATCCTGTCTCTAGCAGAACAAAACAAAGTACACAGTGACACAGAAACACACTGACAACCATACTAACATGGGCACATACTGTCAAAATGGACTCCTCTTCTACCCCTACATATTAGCAGTATACACCAACAAATAGCACAGGAACAAGTGTACACACACAGGAAGAAGCACAAGTCAACACATACCCATTGACACACAGATGTATGCACAGGCACAGGCTGACAAACATATCAGCACATACACTGGTACATACAAATACATGCTCACATGCTAGCTCCAAAGCACATGGTACCCTCTACTGCATCACAATCAGAAGGTCTCAGACCCGAGTGCCCCCTACAGAGGCAGACAGCATGCGGTGCAGAGAGGATCCAAGCTGTTGCAGGAGATTTGAATTACACACTTGATCCCCAGGCTGGGAGGTCCAGTGTTGTGGAGTGGGAGGTCTTCTTGAGGTCATGGTAGCCTCCGGGGACAGACAATTGAGTGGGGCACATCCACAGGACACAAGAGGTGTTTGTGCTGAAGCGCCCCCAGAGCTGTGAGGCAGTATGTGGGACACGTGTGAAGGGGAAAGAGGTGAGACTCCTGGGGAGCTCCATTACGGACTTTAGCTCCACCCTCCTTATAGAGCTCCCAGCCAAACCTTACACCAAAATCAATGTATGGCCTGGGACTCTTTGTCGTCCACCACGCCCCAGCCAGGGAAGACCAGCTCCCTACCAAGACCCAGTGGGGAAGCAGCCAGTCATTTCTGATGCCCCGCCCCCACGCGGCTGAGGCCCCAGCCTTGTAGCAGTTCCTCAAATTTAGCCCCGGTTTCATTGTTGCTGCTATACAAGTTCAGGGCCTCACTGCTCCCCTAGAGCTCCAGGGAGGTCTCAGAAGTCCCAGCTGCCCTTCATCCTTGCCACTGCCATTTGCTCCAGTAGGCCTGTACTGGTCCTTGATTGTGCCAGACTCTTCTCTTTAACTCATTCTTGGGTCTTTAATACCATGATGGCACACAACAGGTGCCTCCTGAATATTTGGCTCTTCACAGCCGCCCCTGTCACTGGCTCTTTGTGCTACTTTTTCCCCCTGTTTTGGAATCACTTAATGGATTTACCATAATTCGCACCGGGGACACATTTCATGGAGTCCTTGTGAAAGTACACAGGTTACATAAGGAGCTCCGTGAGAGGGAATCAAGGGATCACTTCCCTTCCCTGCCCGTCCCCTTCTAGGCCTAAGCTGTGGATGAGCGTCCTTAGCTCCCCCTCCCACCCTGGTTCTTTCTCTTCTGTCTGTGCGGTCAGGGCTTTCATCACAGATCTCTCTCTCTCTCTCTCTCTCTCTCTCTCTCTCTCTCTCTCTCTCTCTCAATCTAGGATCCTATCGTTTTGGGGAGGGGTGTCCTTCTTGAGTCTAGGACAAACCATATCATGTCAGGCTCAAGTCATAGGGAACCAACAAAGAGCCAACGTCAATAGAGAGAGAGGGAGAAGTGGATGAGGGCTGGGGAGGTGGGAGAAGGTGCTAGGAGAGAACACGCAGCAGAAGTTGGCTAAGAGGAAAAGGAGAGTAAGCAGGCATAGTCCTAGCCTTTGAATGTTTTGTGCCCTTTGCCAGATCTTAGTTCGGGACTGAATTAGGATTAAGTGGGAATCGAGGCAAGTTAGAAAGGTACCCCCTTCGTGTCTACATTTGGCTCAACAGAGTTGGAGACCTTCAGCGTCTCCTCTGAGACTCCTCAGGAATCTCCTGCCCTAGCAGGTTGGATGCTCTGCATCTGTTTTCACATTGAGCGTTCGGAGCTGGGCTCAGAGGGGGAGCGTGAGGTCACTTTGTATTAAGTACAGTAGTCGGGCTTTACGGAAATTATAGCCCACTGCAGCCGAGGCTTAGGAACCTCAGGAACCGGAGAGACATCTCGGGACGCCTGGCCTCAGATTGCACAAGTCACAGTTCAGTTGTGGGGCTGCACTGCGGCCCTCTCCCCCCAACCCCCATTGCTTCATTTCTGATCTTCAACGTGGAGCTGCAGGTGCCGCAACCCCCTTCCCCCACCCCCCAGCTACGTTCCCGGGCCATGGAGGAGGGTGGACAACAGTGAGACTTCAGAGGCCAGTGCTCCCAGCCAAGCACCCTAGGTTCTCAGTGGGGAGCACGAGGGTGTATTGGGGGTTGGGAAGGGAGACCGGAGGACTGCAGAGCTCAGCCTTCGAGCAGAGCACGTGAAGGGGGAGGGGCGGGGGCTCCCTTCCAGATTCCAGGGTCTGGGGACTTAGGGATGTAAAGGAGAGCAGGGGGTGTGACAATTCAGCCGAGATCGGGACGTACCACGGAACCCAGTAGCGGCGGGGGTGGGGGGAGAGAGAGAGAGGACGTGGTCACCGAGGGGAGCCCCCGCCCCCTTCGCAAAGGCTAAGGCTGGGGTTGCAGAGAGAACTGGAACTGGGCTTGCCCTAGGGGAAGGCGGTGCGGTCAGTCCGTCCCCTCCCTACACCCTGCTTCGAAGGGGTGGCGATTGAGGAGAGGTTGGGGTTGGAACAGCGGCGAGGGGGCCCCTCCCTGGCACCTCCCCCCACTAGACTTGGTCGCGCCCGAAGTGTAACACTTTCTCTTTGTCGGAGGAGCTCCACTGTTTCCTGTGCAGCAGCTCGGGTTGCGGCGGCACCCGTAGCAGCCCAGGCGGACCACGGAGCGATGGCTGAGGCCGCCGACATAGCTAGCCAGGTGGTGAGTGCAGGGCTTGGGTGCCAGCGCGGAGGGCAGGGGGCCTGAGGATGGGTGAGGAGACTTGGCCGCGGGCCACCGCCACCGCGAGGACTGCAATGGGCAGCATCCAGGAGCGGAGGCAGGGCGGGACTTTTGCTCCCGAGGTCAGAGACTCAGTCCCTTGCTAGCACCGCTAAGAACTGTGGTGGCGGGAGGGTTGGGGGAGGTTGGCAGAGGCTGAGGGCGGGCAGCTGAACTTGCATCGCGGGAGAGGGCTGCAGTGAGCGCCTCGGTCTGCCTCGCTGCAGCTGCGGCCGTGCCGCTGGGGCGTTGCCGAATGAATGGCCGCACGAACCGCCGAGCCCTCCAGGTCCCTGTCCCTTTAGCCTGGTAGCGCCCCTGCATGCAGCTGCATGCTGGGACTCCAGCTAGCTCAGGAAGAGGGGCGCAGATCTGGGGGTAGCCTGGAGCAGAAGGCATAGTGTACTGAGGGGGGCGGGGAGGTGACTGTCTGGAGTAGGGTTTCTCCATGTGCTTTACATATGTGACTCTATGCTTGTGTGTGTGTGTGTGTCTGTGTGTCTGTGTGTCTATGTGTCTGTGTATGCATATATGTGCAAGCACAAGCCCTCCTGCTTTCCCTTGGGCAGGCAGTAGTGCTGCCCAGGTTCTGTGACCCGGAATGAGTTGGCCTGTTTCTCCTACTGTGTTCACCTCTATGGTGTGTTTGGTGTGTGTGTGTGTGTGTGTGTGTGTGTGTGTGTCCAAATGCCTCTGGGTCTGCTTGTGCTGAGTCCCACAGGATCCCGTTTGTGCGTCAGTGTGGGGGTGCAGTTCGCCCTGGTCTGTAGGTGGCTGGCTGCATCTTTATGCATGTTTCTGACCCGACTTCTGGGGAGTGGGTCAGTCTTGGGTGTGTGTTCACTGGGCCTGCGCTTGTGTGCTAAAACCTGTGAAGTTGGCATCTTGCCATGGTGGGAAACGGTGTGACATTTGCAGAAACAGTGGATCCTCTTCTTTTGTTGGCAACCAACTCTGGGAAAATAAAAATAATTAAAGACTGAAGTTTTCCAGCCTGAGGTGTACAGAGAAATCATACTGAAGTAACCTGAGGCACCTTTTTCCTTCCTTCCTTTCTTTCTTTCTTTCTTTCTTTCTTTCTTTCTTTCTTTCTTTCTTTCTTTCGATCAGAAGTTGGTTACAAAGGGAAGAGAGGACTCCATTTGAAAGAACAATCTAGTGTATTTCCAACAGCACACCAGCACTCTAAGTTGAAGCAGAATAATGAAGTAGATAGAGGTAGGGTAGGCATATCCCACTCCCCCAAATACTGCTTGATGAAAACGAATAACCTTATATGTTATGTAGAGAAATAGTCCGAGCAATGGATTCCAGTGCAAGGGGAGAGAGAGAGAGAGAGAGAGAGAGAGAGAGAGAGAGAGAGAGAGACAAGCCTCTAGGTATTTGGTATAATCGAAATTGATTTGTTTTCTAAATCTGAATCCAGAATCTGATTGTATGTATTTTCTTTACAGATAGAGACATTTATTCCATCTCCTATCCTGGTTTGGAAGGTCAGGGTCGTTTCTTTGCAACCGCCCCCACCCCAATGTACCCCAGCACAGAGCTCTTTATGCACTCATGGTGTGGGAGAGGGGGGTGGAGAGGCAGATAAGAGACAGTTCTTTATGGTGATAGAATTTGAGAGAGTTCTCTTCTCAAGATTAACACTGCAACACTGATTTGAGCATTTTGAGGGCAACCAGAGTACCTTTCTGTTCCTACTCACCTGCATTGTAGAGATAGCATAGTTTTAAGTAGATGAATCAGTTTCCTGGATTACACTTGCTCTATCCTCAGTGACCAAAAATATTAATGTTTTTTTTTTCTTGTCACAGTGAATTTTCATCCACCTGTCCTCACCAGTCTCCCTTACCTGGTTTAGGATTGCAAGGCAGATATTGCAAAGGGGGAACATTCCAAAGGTGTTTCACTTTAGGTACAACTCAGGCAATCCAGAGACTTCCTCTGTTCTGCAGGTGGGGAGGGGGGTACAGGATGGTGGGTTAGGGGCCTTAATTTGCTGGTCAGTGGTTCCAGTTTGCTCTACTTGGCCTTGTCATAGTGTATGCTGAAAAACATAATTGTACGGAAGATTCAGAAGTTTAAAGAGTAGCCCAAGCACTTGAGACTTTGGTACCGTGATAAATGGGTTTCTGAGAAAACTGACGTCACTCTCCATGCTTCCCTCCCCCAAGCCAGTGAAACTCTTATTTATGTGTCATTTGTCTCTCTGCTTTCCTTTGTGTCTACAAGAAGTTGTAATTCACTAGGGGAAGCTGGAATTAACTCAAGAGACTTTGGGTGGCTGGTTGATCTTGGTTTCTTCCGAGGGACATGTGTCTAGGGCCTGGGGAGGGAAGACTAGAGAGTCAGGCTAAATCTGGCTAGCTTAGGAGTTCCTTCCTTCCTTCCTTCCTTCCTTCCTTCCTTCCTTCCTTCCTTCCTTCCTTTCTTTGGGGGGGTATTTTTGAGACAGGGTCTCTCTTTTAGTCCCCTCTGGCCTGGAGCTTTCTCTGTAGACCAGGCTGGCCTTGAACTCACAGTGATATCTGCCTGCTTCTTCTGGGATTAAAGGCATGTGCCACCACGCCTGGCAGGAGTTCTTTTCTTTCTTTATTTTTTTAAAAATTTGTCTTTATTTATTTTCGTATGTGTATGAATGTACTGTCTACATGCAGGTTTGTGTACCTGTGTCGTGCATCGTGTTGTGCAATGCCTCAGAGGTAAGAAGAGGGTATCGGATTCCCCTGGAATTGGAGTTAAAGACAGTTCTCAGCCGCCATGTGGGTGCTAGGGATTGAACCGGGGTCCTCTGCAAGAGCAGTCGGTGCTCTTAACTGCAAGGCCATCTCTCCAGCCCCAGGAGTTCTTTTCAATAAGCTCTGAGACATAGTTGAATGGGGGTAGTTGGTGTCTGTGCTTGGGTGTCTCCCCACAGTCACTTATGGGTCACCGTGGCCAAATACCTTTGAGTTCCACTGGCCTGAGAGTTACTGAGCAGGGCTTACAACTGAGTATGTATGCACCCTAGAAGTCCACAGTTCATTCACATCCCATCTGATTGAACACCACAAAGGATTCTATATGACAGCACTCTTTCTCCTCTGCAGCTCTGAGTGTTTGCTTCACTGTTGTACACTACGTCCAGCCCCTTGTCATCCATACCTCAAAAAGTAGCGAACAGAATTCATGATTGCTAGCTTCTAGCATGGTTGGAGACAGAACTTGTGGACATTAAGATAATTACAGAACTAGTAGAAGATTCTCGATGTGCTTTCTGCCTGTGAGGTAACCTTGGACTGTCATAGCTACGTGCTGGGAGAGGTTCCGTGAGTCCTTCGAGGCGACCTAGAAAGGCAGGGTAAGGTCTCCAAGGCTATATCTCCTGGCTCTTACACTGGGCTCTTTCAGTGTTGCATTTTTGGTTCAGATTATAAATTCTGTCCTTCAGAGAGCACAGTGTGCCTGATATTGGCTTGAACAAACCCCAAGATTTGAACAATATCGCTTGTCTCAGAGATAGTCCATGTTTTGGTCATTGTTTCTAATGAAAGACCTTGCAGAGACTGACTTTGCCCCAGGGTTGGCCTGGGACAACTGTCCCCAAGTTACCCAGTGACCTTGAGAAGGCTAAGTGACAATTACCCCCACCCTGGTTTTTCTTTTTTTTAAAAAAACCTAATCATACATTTTTATTTATTTTATGTGTAGGAGTATTTTGCCTGCATGTAAGTGCATGTGTGTTCCTAGTACCTACCCAAGCCAGGAGAGGGCTTCAGATCCCCTGGACCTGAGTTAGACACGATTGTGAGCCTCCATGTGGGTGCTAGGAATCAAATCCTGGTCCTTTGCAAGAGCCAGTGCTCTTAACTGCTTAGTCATCTCTCCAGCCCCCTCTTTTTTCTTTCTCTCTGAGACAAATTCTTACCATGTTGCCTAAGGTTAGCCTGGAATTACTGCCTGTGACGTTTGCTTGAGTGCTGGGATTACAGGTGTATGTCATCGATCTGGACAGCAGTTACTTTGTGCTTTCCTTCTTGAAGCTCCTTATCAGCTGTCCTGAATCACTAAAAGGAATAATTGTACTTCAAAGAGGGGAACCCAAACCCCAACATTCCCCTATAAACCTACTGAAAGTATAGCACTGAAGAAAGTTTACATGGCCCCAAACAGTAAAAACTGTTGACGTCACGTGAAGGGAATATGGGCAATCATACAATTTTCAAACTTTTTTGTGTGTTTTAAGATTTGTTAAAAAAAAATAGAGGAAGCTGGGCACATACCTTTAATCCCAGCACTCAGGCGGTAGAGGCAGGAGGATCTCTATGAGGTTGAGGGCAGCCTGGTCTACATAACAAATTTGAAGCTAGCTGGTCCTGCAGGGAGACCCAGTCTCAAAAAAAGTAACCAAACAAAAAAATTGGAGGAGTTTTACAGGGCTCCCCTCCCACCAAGTGCACATGACCCCTCTCCTCAAAGGAGTTTACAGTCTAGTGGTGGAGGCAGACACAAATCCCTATTTAAGGCTGTTTACACAGCTCATACAAGCACTTGCCATGACACCTGATGTAGTTTGATTGCTAGAACTCAGGTAAAGGTGAAAGGACTCAACTCTACAACGCTGTCCTCCAACTTCCATACACTCTGTGATGCGTGTGTACCCAGACACCCAAAATACACATACACAATCAATAAAGTTTCAAATCCCTTTTTGATGACCATTATGCTGAAGCACTAAAGAGGAAAGCTATTGCTATCATGAAAAGTCATTATAAGGGGACCTAATTCAACTGTAGAGGCTGTAGGTGATAGGAAAGGCTTCCTGAGGGCTCCTGGGCTTCCTGGAGGAAAAGGGTAGGTGTGAGGATGGGCGAGATCTCACTTCTGCCTCCGGTTTGAGAACAGATCATTTGTGAATTCACCCACTGCTATTTTCATTCATTTCTTCAACATTTATTTATTAGACACCGAGTCTTCCAGGTCCTGTGCCAAGTGTTGGGGATATAGTGGTGGCCAAGGCATGCAGGAACTCTGCTTTCTCAAAGCTTCCAGATGAGAGGCAGGAATAAGCCGTGTTTCCTCTTGACATTCTAAATCCAGGAAATGTGAGTGTTAGCAGTATGTTTATCACAAAACTTCATTACAGTAGACTAATTGGGCTGCATAGTATAATGAGATTTTGATCTGCATAGCATTTACTTTGTAGAGTGTCTGATGTAAGCTTTCTATTAATTGCCAGCTTTGTTACCCAGTAAGGCCCCATACCTAAAGCAACGACCCCATTGCTTTAGCTTGAGCAAAACTAATTAGGAAAGGAAGTCCCCTGGAAACAAAACATGGTATTATACAACTAAATACCACTGATTTCCAACTTTCCAGGGTTTCTGGATAGTCAAAGCCATGGCTTAATATTACATGAACAACCAGGTGTGGTGGTGCACGCCTTTGATCCTAGCACTTGGGAGGCAGAGGCAGGCAAATCTCTGCCAGTTCAAGGCCAGCCTGGTCTACAGAGCAAGTTCCAGGACAGCCAGAGCTACAGGGAGACCCTGTCTCAAAAAAAAAAAAAATATATATATATATATATATATATTAGCATAAACAATTGAGAAGGGCTTTTAGCTGCATGTGCATTGAAATCGCATACAAGGCACATAGAAACAAGGAAGGGGAGGGTTTCCAGGAGGGAAGGGAAGGGAAGGAAAGAAAGATGGAAGAAATGACGGAAGGTTGGAGAGAAGGAAAAAGGAAAAAAAGAAAACAGTGCATAGATGTAACATATGTAGCTATCTCAGATGCTAACATCTGTGTGATTTCATCCTTCCTATCAACTTCCTAGACAAGTGTTATTTGATTTCTTCATTTTTATGCGGAAAAACCAAGGGACTTAGTCCAGAGTGTCAGCACTGGTCAGTGGATGGAACAATGACAGCAGAGCCGACGACACAGAGTGCCAATTTCTAATGCTGGCTTTTCCAAGGTGTTTCCAAGAAATTAAAATTTTACCATGTCCCTACTTCCCCCTTCTCTGTGCATCTGCCAACATCCTCAAAGCGGTCGGAGAAGAGCCTACTTGGTGATTTGCAGACTCTCTGATGTTAAAAAGATTCTCAGCTCAAATCCAAGATAGCACAGTCATGGGTTGTGTGGGCTCTCTCTCTCTCTCTCTCTCTCTCTCTCTCTCTCTCTCTCTCTCTCCATATTGCTTTAAATAAAAATCTTGGAGCCACCAGCCATGTAATGATGGATTATTTTAAGTAACAACTGGAGGGGGTACAGAATAAATTAGAAACATAGACCCTTCCTCTTCGGTTTGGCAGGAGACAGCTTCTGCTGCTTGGATTTGAAACCGTGGGTTTCTCAGCTGCCTGCACAGAGGAAGGAGGCCACATGCTCAGGAGGGTGAGAAATAATGTTATCCTCTTCTCCAGTGTCTTCCCACTAGAGACAGACATCTGCTGAATTATGCAGCAGGCTCTTAGCTGGCCCTGGACTTGGGTCATTTCTGTGACCAGAAAAAGATTTCCAGGCCTTCTCAGAGACAAGCCTCGGGGTTCCGGTTCTCCCTGCCAGGGTTCTCTGTGACCCCTAACGAAGGCCTTGGGGTAACAGGAGCAGAGCTCTGCTTACAGGGCCCTGATGAGGTGCGAGGTGGTGTTGTGGTATTCGGTTTCCTTTCATAGCGGAGGCCCCCAGCTCTGAACACTGGCGCAGAGGCAAGAACTGTTTTTTTTTTTTTTTTTCAGATTCCCCATTTAAACGAGACCAGATGGAGGCAGAGGCAAATTCAGGTTCCCCAGAGGGCAAATGGGCATTCACTGAGAGGTCTATGGGTAAACCTTTTCTTTCCTTAAAACACACACACACACACACACACACACACACACACACACACAACGGATTGGAGGTAACAATGGCCACAACACCTAGAAAACTGCTTAAACTGCCAGACTTGAAGGACATGTATATAGCTTTTGTGGGAAACTTGACCCACCCTGAGCAGGGGTCATCCCTGGCCTGAGAAGATATTTTACCTCAACAATGGCTTGCTGAGTTAGGTGGGTTCTTGAGTAGAGCTGGGCAGCTGGCCAAGAGTAGGCTTAGACTAGAGTCAGAAGATTGAGGAGAGAGAAAAGTGTGTGGTGCGGGGAGGGGAGCATAAACCAATGACTTTGGCTGCCTCAGTTGCCTTCTACTGGCCAGAGCCATCTTGGTGAGTCCACCACAAACTTCTGGTCATTGGTCATGTTCCCTTAATTTTTTGGGGGGGGGTTTTTGAGACAGGGTCTCCCTGTAGCTCCAGCTGTCTTGAACTCTGCCTCCCAAGTGCTGGGATTAAAGGTATGCACCACCACACCGGAAATTCCCAGACCTTTCTTACCAGCATCAAGCCAGGAGTCCCATGGCCTGAAATTTTAGCAGTAGGAAGTACATCTGCCACTTAAGTCAGCTTTTCCATCTGAGAAAGGCAGTTTGCTTGATAGGGGCCTGGATCTTAGCACCCCTCTCTGCTGTTAAATCACTCAGTGACTAGGACAAAGCACTTCCTCTCTCCGAGTCTCCATTTCCCCCTTTGCAAATAGAGCCTTTAACTTAGGTGATTTTTTTTTTTGAGACAGGGTCTCCCTGGAGCTCTCCAGCTGTCCTGGAACTCGCTCTGTAGACCAGGCTGGCCTTGAACTCACAAACATCCGCATGCCTCTGCCTCCCAAGTGCTAGGATTAAAGGCCTGTGCCACCACACAGGCAACTTAGGTGAATTTTAAGGGAGTTCCCAGCCCTGAGGTTGTACTGTTCTTAGATTTCCCTGTTCTCCAGCTTCAATTCTATTAGGTCCTTGCTTGGTTCTGAATGAGGTATCGGAACTGAGCTCCGCCCCTATCCTGCCTCAGCTCCTGGAGCTGGGTAAAGAGGGACTTACGGAGACGGAGAGCCCATGCTTTTAGCTCAGCAGGATCTCTGTAAGTGAACTAGAAATAACTATTTGAACATTGCCTGTCCGGGTAGGTATATATAGTTATTGCCTTCCTATAAAGATACAGGAGAATTCAGTGTTTGTCTAAGTAATCACACTTTAAATGCACTAGGAAATCGAGCTATTTAATGGAATCCTGCTGTGAATCCTTTTACAGAGTGAGAAGCCGCTTTGAAATTTATCTTTGGTATTATCAGTTTCATCTATTGGCTTTGTCAAAGAGATACCTTCACCACTGTATAGTAAGGATGTTTTCTTTTGTGTTTTCTCAGGGTCCTCTACACTGCTCCCTTAAGGACATATCTGAGGTTCCTCAGGGGCACTGCTAGCTGTGGCAGGCCTTATTTCTCTTTAGAATACCTCCAAATTTCTCTCCCAGCTCAGGGCATTATATCTACAGTTTCTCTTAGTCTGTCTTTATTAGCCCAAAGAAAGTCCTGGTACTTGATGTGTTGGGTACATTGGTGGGTTTTATGTTGTTGGTGTTGTTGTTGGTGTTGTTAAATTCCTGGAATCGTCAGTACTTTGTGGTTCCTGTGGCTGGTCGTACATACGGCACCTTCCATTCCTTAGACAACACTGAAGGCCACAGAGTTTTGTCAGGATTTTCCACGTTTCAGGACACATGATTTGTCTTCTAGTTTACTCTTTATAATAGTAACTTATATATTATATATATAGTAATAAGTTATAATAAAGGAATATAATAGGAATTCATTGTATAGTTGGTAAAACAAATGTCTCGCAGCTAATAAAACTGTCTAGAAGCTTTCTGGTTACAGTTGAAGAAAATTTTCTGAAGTATCTGAGGCCGCTTTCCTGCCTAGGGATGTATCATCATAGAATCTTTTTTTCAAAACAAAACAGTTTTTCCAGATTATAAAACTAAAGTATGCCTATTGTAGAAAACTTGGAAAATTACCCCAAAATAACCACTGTTAAAATATTGTTTCCCTAAGCCTGGAGTGGTGGAGCACGCCTTTAATCCTAGCACTTGGGAGGCAAAGGCAGGCGGATCTTTGTGAGTTCAAGGCCAGCCTGGTCTACAGAGTGAGTTCCAGGACAGCTGGGGCTACAGGGAGACACTGTCTTGAAAAAAAAAATATATATATATATATTTTTTTTTTTTTCCCCTCACTGGGATGCTCCTGTATTATCAGCATTTTGTTGTTGTTGTTTTGTTTTGCTTTACATAACAATTTTTGGCAAGTATTTCCTCATGCCATTAGGCATTCTTAGAAAATATTTTCATTACTTGCCTAATATTCCATCATATGTCATTGGATAGATGAGTTGCTTCTGTTTTGTTTTATTTGGGTTTTTTTTTAAGACAGGACTCAATATGTAGCCTTGGCTAGCCTAGAACTTGCTTTGTAGACCAGGCTAGGCTCAAAACTGCCTATCTCTGCGTCCACCTCCAGAATGCTGGGATTAAAGGTGTGCATCACCACAGCCGTCTGGTGATGAATTAGTTTTGAAAGTCAAGGGGATTTGCAGTTGTTCAGAGGTCAGTGTTAAGCTTCAAAATGGCAATGGAGAGAAGAGTGAAGGCAGGAATGAAGGGTAGGGCACATCCTTAAAAAGGCAGTGTGCTGAAGAGAGTCCCATTTCAGCATTTGTCTCCTCTGCTAGCATTTGAATGCAAACGACCAGAGGAGAACCAGAGGAGAAATTTAGGAAAAAGCTCCATTGTGACTTCCAAACATTTCCTTCTCATCCTTCAGAATGACACTTGCTAACCTAGCTACCTTGGGTTTCAACAGAGACAGGAAATTCTCTATTGACACAGGTGGACCTCCAGTTCCCAGCAGCCTCACATAAAGGCTTGCTTACTCTGCCAGGGATGTTGGAGGAGAGGCAGTGGAGGACAGCAGTTGCCTACTGGGTGCTTCTGGGACTCCTTATTTTCCAAATAACAGCTCAGGAGAAAGATACACAGCCGGAAGCACCCTAATTCATTTTTCAGAATAGGAACCTTAAAACTGCAATCCTCAGGGGAGGAGGCTGAAGAGGATAAGAGCAGTGTTTCTGCCTATGACATGAAATGTGGTATAACGTATTTCAAAACCGCAGGTGCTGCAGATGAGGAACAAACAGGAAATGGAATTGGCGAGGAGCGGATTGGGGGTTCTTACAATACTCAGGAGCACTTTGTAATTTGCCCTTCCTTTAAGACTCTACACCCTAATCACCCCTGCTGCAAAGCCAAGCAAGAACGTTCCTTTTTTATTATTATTAAAGTTATCTGTAAATTAGACAAATAATAAGTGAGTCCATCTGTGTTTTAAAAAGATCAAACACTGCAAAAGCATGCTGACTACGTCTGATTAGGCCCCTGCTTCTATTTCCTGTCTCCTGAGGTAGCTACCAGTTTTGGTTTGATGAGTGTCTTTTCATTGGTCCATCTAGGCATTGTCATATATTTACGTGCATGTACACATGGACAGACTTTTTGTTCATACACAGGCCCACCTCATGCTTACTGTTCTACAATTTGTTTTCTACCTTATAGTATACCTTGAAGGTATCACATCATTCTGGATGCAGAATATTCTAGAATTATACATGTACCATAATTTAAATATTTTTCTGTTATCTTGCATTTAAGGGGTTTCTAGTTTTCCAGTACTACAAACAGTGCTGTAATGAATTTCCTTGTCTGTAGATCTTTG
Organism: Rhizomys pruinosus; assembly: GCA_009823505.1. Taxonomy (NCBI): domain Eukaryota; kingdom Metazoa; phylum Chordata; class Mammalia; order Rodentia; family Spalacidae; genus Rhizomys; species Rhizomys pruinosus. The sequence continues at coordinate 147,766 of VZQC01006087.1, read as the reverse complement.
TAGAGACATGTGAGATTCTCAGAACAGATTTTAAAATGTGGTTATAGGGTCAGGAGATTCACAGTTTACACAATTGTGGCCTTGAATTTGGTCCCACCTGTTATTCAAGATAACAGCTTGGGCAGGGTGTGGTGGTGCTCGCCTTAAATCCCAGCACATGCGAGGCAGATCTCTTTGAGATTGAGGCCAGCCTGGTCTACATAGTGAGTTCCAGGCCAGCTGAGGCTATAGGGAGATCCAGTATAAAAAAAACAACAAACACGAAAAAACAAAAAAGAAACCCTTAACATTTTAGTGTCAGATGTGTTGGGCAAGTTGCCAGTTCCATCTCCTCTTCCTTACTTTGTGGTCAAGCAAACATTCAATTAACTGCAATCAAAGTAATCAGAACCCCAATTAAGCAGACCACCTTAAGGAGAAAGATGGAAGAGATGAGGCATCAGAGGTGCTATGAGAGAGGGGAAGCAACTCCCAGAGGCTGCCCTGGGGTCAGTGTACCTGCAGCACAGTGTCCGGTATATTTTACCTTTACGTATTTCACTTTGAACAATGAGGACTGATAATTCATAGTAATGATGTTGATCTACAATTCGGCAAGGCAAGACAGGTGCTCTCCAGACAGAATTTCCTAAACAGGAACTGTACAAGTTCATTTTGGAAGCTTTTTTCTTTATTTTTATTTTTATTTTTTTTGAGACAGGGTCTCCCTATAGCCCCAGCTGGCCCAGAACTCACTCTGTAGACCAGGCTAGGAATCGAACCTGGGTCCTCTGCAAGAGCAATCGACACTCCTAACCTCTGAGCCATCTCTCCAGGCCCTGGAAGCTTTCTTTTTCTTTCTTTTTCTATTTTTTTTTTTTTTATATTTTTGAGACAGGGTCTCCCTTTAGTCCCAGCTGTCCTGGAGCTCACTGTGTAGACCAGGCTGGCCTTGAACTCACAGAGATCCTGCCTCTGCCTCCCAAGTGCTAGGATTAAAGGCATGCACCACCATGCCTGGCCTAAGCTTTCTTAACTATAGGGATTAAGATAAAGTTGGCATCTTAACCCAGTATGTAGCAAGAAAAACACTTTGGGCTGGAGAGTTGGCTCAGTGGTTAAGAGCACTGGTTGCTCTTGCAGAGGACCCGGGTTCAATTCCCAGCACCCACATGGCAGCTATCAACAGTCTTAAGTCCAGTTCCATGGGATCTGATGCCCTCTTCTGACCTTCTCAGGCATTGCATGACACAGGTGCGCTGAAATACACGTAGGCACTCATACACAGAAAATAAAAATAATAAATAAAATATATAAAAAAGAAAAACGCATTAACAAGGTCCTAAGTAGCTAGTGACCTTCACTAATTGCAAATCTACAGCTATTTCTCGGTAATTCTTCTTGACTGTCTTTTTTTGCTTCCGATGACAGAAAGCTATTTGGGTCATCTCTTACTTTTTCTGATCACTTCCTCCTGTTGGCAGAATTCTCTTCATCTTCCTTGTTCATGGCTGCTTCCTATATTCAATTTAGCTCTTCTTTCCGTTTACCATCTGTATTAGTCAAGGTTCTCTAAGAAACAGAATCGGTAGAATGAATAGTCCCACCGTAGCTGGACTACACTGGAGAGGCTGAGAAACCGGTAACTGGTCAGTCCATGAGGCTGGATGCCTCAATAGTCCCAATCTGGTGCTGAAAGCTGATGGATTCCAGGAGAGCTGCTAGTCTTCAGTCTATGTTTGACTCCTAGAACTTGGTCACAGCAACAAGACCAGCCAAGAGCCCCCTTCTTCTGTGGTCTTTTATATGGGCTGCCATCAGAAGATAACACCCACGTTTAGGGTGGGTCTTCCAACTTCCAATGATCCAATAAGAAGGACTCTCTCCCATTTTACTTCATCCCAGATCTAGTCAAATTGACCCCCAGGATTAGCCATCACACTATCTCTCCAGGAGCACATCCACTTTCATACCTCTCACTTCTAAATTTGTATCTCAGTCCTGAATTCTCTCTGAGCCTAAAATCTCACATTGCTGACTACTTGTTGACTGTGATGGCTAAAACTTGGCTGTCACCTTGACACACTTGAGAAGAGGAAACTTCAGCTGAAGAATTTCCTCCAGCAGATTGGCCTATACGCATTTTCTTGACTGCTAACTGATGTAAGAAGAGGCAGCCCAGTGTGGGAGGTACCATCCCTAGGCAGGTGGGCTTGGGCTGTAGAAAAAAAAGTAGCTGAGGGTGTGGTGGCACATGTTGCCTTTAATCCCAGCACTCTGGGAAGCAGAGGCAGGGAGCCAGGCAGTAAGCAGGTTCTTCCATGGTTTCTGCTTCAAGCTCTTCCTGCCTTAACTTCCCTCATGATGGACCATGACCTGTAAGAGGAAACAGTCTCTTCCCCAGGTTGCTTTGGTCATGATATTTATCACAGTAACAGAGATTAAACTATGACATGGCTTTCTTTGCTTAGCTAGCTTACCTTGAAATCAAATCTTATTTTCCTTGATAAATAAAAGACTTTTCCAAATCAAAGGGAAGAGACAAACAAACATACACATTTTTAAATGGGCAAACACATGACTAGGTAATTTACATGTAGAATAAACATGCCCAATAGAAAAATTTTCAAATGCTCACCCTCACTAATAAGATGCAAATAAAGGGGCTGGAGAGATGGCTCATCAGTTAAGAGAACTGGCTGCTCTTGCAGAGGACCCAGGTTCGATTTCCAGTATCCACAAAGCAGCTAACAACCACCTGTAACTCCAGTTCCAGGGCCCCAATGCCCTCCTCTGACCTCCCTGGGCATTGCACAACACGGGTGCACTTACACACACACAAACAATACACTCATACACATAAAATTAAGTAATAAATAAAATAAAATGCAAATTAAACAACATGATACTATTTTTCAGTGACTCAGTTCACCATGGATAAAAAGCCCATGAAATTGTTCATGGGTAAACAGACTCTCACATAGCACTGATGTATACATGCACTGGTACTATCCTCTGTTGAATGATGTAATGATGTTGTCAGTCTGTATTAGTCTTTAAAATGCCTGCTACTAGCTGGGCTTGGTTGCGCATGCCTTTAATCCTAGCACTTTGGAGGCAGAGGCAGGCGGATCTTTGTGAGTTCAAGGCCAGCCTGGTCTACAGAGAGAATTCCAGGACAGCTGGGGCTACAGGGAGACCCTGTCTCGAAAAGACCTAAATAAATAAAATAAAATAAAATGCCTGCTACCTTTGGTCTGGTAAGATGGTTTTGCAGGTAAAGATACCTGCTTCCAAACCTAACAACTTGAGTTTGATTCCCCACCCCAAGACTCACATGGTAGGAGAAAACCGATTCCTACAGGTTGTCCTCTGACTCTATGTGAACACTGTTGCACACGAGTGCAGCACCTCCAAATAAATAAATAAATAAATAAATAAATAAATAAATAAATAAATAAAATGTAAAAAAGTTTTACCCTTTGATGCAGTACACTTAGATTTAAATTCTTTATTTTTTATTTTTATTTTATGTATATGAGTGTCGTGCCTACATGTATGGAAGTATGCTGGTGACATGTAATGCCTTCAGAGGCCAGAAGAGGGAGTTAGACGTTGGATCCCATGTAACTGGTGTTATGGATGGTTGTTAGCTACCATATGGGTGCCAAGAATTGAACCCAGTTCCTCTGCAAGAACAGCTAGAGCTCCTAGCTGACCCATCTCTCCAGCCCAATAGGCTTAGATTTTTCTGAAGTATTCAGAGACAGGCAAACCTGCAAGAACAAAGACAAATTTTTAATGTTGAAAATTTGGAGACACACTAATGCCCAGCAAGAGAAGATGGATTAGGAAAAGGTGACAGATTTCTGCATGGATATGCTATATTGCCAATAAAACTAATAATTTATAAGTAAACTTCGTTACTCAAGAAAATATCTGTAGCAAGTGTCAGTGTTTGAAGTGAGATTCTGAAAAGGAACAGAAAGTAGTATCCCTATTTTGTTAAATAAAAGTGTACTGTGGGGGCTGGAGAGATGGCTTAGCTGTTAAGAGCGCCAACTGCTCTTGCAGAGAACCTGGGTTTGATCCCCAGCCACCCACATGGCGGCTGAGAACCGTCTTTGGCTCCAGTTCCAGGGGAATCCGAGACCCTCTTCTGACCTCCGCGGCATTGCTTGACACAGGTGCACAAACCTACATGCAGACAGTACATTCATACACATACAAAATAAATTTTAAGAAATTTAAAAAAGTGTACTGTGATTAGAAGGGCATATATAAAAATTTTATATCGGGGGCTGGAGAGATAGCCTAGCGGTTAAGAGAACCAACTGCTCTTGCAGAGGACCCAGGTTTGATCCCCAGCACCCACATGGCAGGTTCCAGGGGAATCCAAGACCCTCTTCTGACCTCCGCAGCATTGTACAACATGGGTGCACAGACCTACATGCAGACAGTACATTCATACACATACAAAATAAATTTTAAGAAATTTAAAAAAGTGTACTGTGATTAGAAGGGCATATATAAAAATTTTATATCGGGGGCTGGAGAGATAGCCTAGCGGTTAAGAGAACCAACTGCTCTTGCAGAGGACCCAGGTTTGATCCCCAGCACCCACATGGCAGGTTCCAGGGGAATCCAAGACCCTCTTCTGACCTCCGCAGCATTGTACAACATGGGTGCACAGACCTACATGCAGACAGTACATTCATACACATACAGAAATAAATAAAATTAATAAAAAAAGAAAATGCTATTATGTGATAGATGATGTTTGTTTTCTTTCCTTTTTTTGATATAGGGTCTGACTTCTATAGCCTTGGCTATCTGGAGTTCCCTATTTAGACCAGGCTGACCTCAAACTCAAAGAAGTCTCCCTGTCTCTAGCTCCTGAGTACTGGGATTAAATGTGTTTGCCACCATGCTCAGCCTATTTTCTTTCTTATAATTTCTACATGTTCTAATAATTTCTACTGAGTGTGGAGGCAGGAGGATCAGGAGGAGTTCAGGGTCATCTTTGGCTACATAGCAAGTTGGAGGCCAGCCTGGGCTACAGGAGATCCTTTCTCAAATAAAAAATAATCAAATTAAGTAATAGTTTTATTTTATGTGTCTGAGTGTTTTGTCTGCATGTATGTAAGTGTATCAGTGTCATGCAATGCCTGTGGAGTCCAGAAAAGGACATCATATCCCCTTGGAAATGAAGTTACAGGTAGTTGTTAGCTGCCATGTGGGCACAAGGACCTGAACCTGGTCCTCTGCAAGAGCAGCCAGTGCTCCTAAAAATATAAAACCTGATTGTCCTAATTTCATTTCTGTTGCTGTGACAAAATATTCTGACAAAAAGCAACAAAAGGAAGAAGAGATTCATTTGGCTTAAATTCCAGGTTACAGTCCATTACTTCAAGGAAGTCAAGGTTCAAATTTAAAGCAAACATCCATAGTGAAGAGCAGAGAGAGTAAATGCTTGTGTCCTTGCTTGTTTGCCTGCTCTCCATTAGCCTTCCCCGCTCTCGTACTGTCTGGGAGTCCCTGCCCCTGCTCGAAATGGGCTGGATTCTCCTACATCACTTAACCATCAAGACCATCACCTCGAACAAGTGTCCACAGGCAAATCTGATCTAGGCAATTTATCAGTTGAGGCTTTCTTCCTAGGTTACTCCAGGCTGTCTCAAGTTAACAGTCAAAACCAGGAGGCAGGAGAGGGAGGGGTTTGCACACCTTTAATCCCAGCACCCAGGAGGCAGAGGCAGGTGGATTTCTGTGAGACCAAGGCTAGCTTGGTCTGCATCGAGATTTCTAGGCCAGCTGGAGCTACAGGGAGACTCTGTCTCAAAAAACAAACAAACAAGCAAACAACCCCACCCCACGAAACACACACACACACACACACACACACACACATACACACACACACGAAGACCAATTAGCGCACTGATAACATTTTTTTTTTAATAATAACTTGTTTAAAACCAAACTCCCTGATGCTAGGGAGATGACTCAGTGGGTAAGAGTGCTTGCTGTATAAGCATGAAGACCTGAGCTTGGATCCCAGCAGCCATGTAAAACCGGGGCATGACCTCGATCCCAAGGATTTGCTGGCCAGCCGGTCTAGCCTAACTAACTAACTAACTAACTAACTAACTAACTAACTAACTAACTGTCAAAAACCCCGGTGAGCTCTAGGTTTCATGAGAAACTATCTCAAGGGAATGACATAGAATACTAGAGCAGGAACACAGTGGGATACTCGACATCTTCCTCTGGCTCCACGGGTGTGTGCACACTTGCAAATACCCCCTCCCTTAAAAACACCCACCAAACTCCTTCATATCGTCACTAGATAAGCTTTCTTTTCCTAGCTCGCTCGCTCTCTCTCTCTCTCTCTCTCTCTCTCTCTCTCTCTCCCTCTCAAATTTGAAGCAGGATTTTGCTGTATAATCCAGGCCGGACTTGCAGTCACTATGTGGCCCAAGTTGGCCTCAAACTCATGTTGTCCTTCTGTCTCGGACTCTTAAGTGCTGGGATTCTAGGTCTGTGCTGCCCCACTGCGCTTTCTAGCTTCCGTCTTTCTCTCCACAGTGCTATCAACGCAGCTCCCAGGCTTAGACATTGTAGTTACCTTAGGTTGCTGCTCCCCTTTTGATGCTGAGGAATAGAACCCCGGGCTTCACATACTAATCAAATGCTCCATTGCTGAGCCACTCTCCCAGCCATAGTTCCTTCCTTTTGAGTCTCAAGCCGGATCAGTTCATTTAACCAATATTTTTTTTTCAAAGAATGTGGATGGCACTCTACCAGTTAACACTATCGGAGGCATCTCCTAATGTATCTCCCTGTCCATAGTTTCTTGTTCTTCCAATCAGTTAAGTACCCTGCAGGTAGCACGAGCTTTCAAAAAAAAATATTGCATGTATTATTGCTCTTCTGCTTAAAACACTCCCAATCCCTCATGGAACGAGGCCTGTGTTTCTCCTTTTGCTACTCTGGGCTCCTTGTAGTGCTGTGGGAGATAATGGTAGGTACATAGCAGGTATTTGTTAAATTTTGTTTTGAGACAGGGTCTCATGTAGCCCAGGCTGGCCTGACTTTGAGCTTCCGGTCTTTCTGCCTCTACCTCCTGAATACTGAGGTTACAGGTGTACTCCACCACAACCCATTTATGTGGTGCTGGAGATTGAACCCAGGACTCTGTGAGGAACTATATCCCTTGACCTTCATGGTAGATGATTCTTTAACATTGAAGTAATCCTTTAAGGTGAGGCACTCTCCCCATTGGCTGTCACTGTCTTTAATCTGAGAATTCCTTGGACTTCAGAGCACTTGAAGTTTCATAGTGCTGAATTTGGCTCAAGAAACCTCAACTGAGTCCATCCCAATTTTGAGGCCTGCTATGTAGGAGGATCTCTGGAGAGAGCACATTGGCTCTCCAGTCTCTTCCCTGCATGGCTGAGGGCTGAGAACCAACAGTGGGAAACTTACAGCTTACTGTTTCCTTTAAGAAAAAAAGAAAAGGGGGAAATGGAGAAAGGGAATTAGAAAGGGGTAAGATGCTTCGAACAAAGCCCGGAGTTATGTGGCCCCTCATGAAACTCTTCCATCTTCAGGTGTTCATAGAATACACCAACCTGACTGGATGACGGCACATGACCGTCTGTCAACTGTGCTCTACTGGGAGTGTGTGCAGAGAGATGCGTGAGGAGAAGGAACTTGCCAGATGGCAGTCACCGGCATAAGCTCTTGGAAGATCCGATGACACTGATGGGAGCGGGGACCTCACCCCCTCCCCTTTGCAGCTGGGTGAACAGACTGTCTGGGAGCCAGTTCTGACTGTACCAGTGGTTGAGAGGCTCCTCTGTCATTGCATCCCATCCCTTTCAGTGTGACACCTAGTCTAATAACAGCCGGTCTAGTCAGCATAAGAGCTGCTTGCTGGCATAGCCTAGGATGCTGGTGCAGGCCTCCTGGCCACCGTGCCCTTTTGGGTTGCTCTTGGCATCCTTCTGGTTGTGGAAATATTGGTGCAGCCCCACCCACCCCACAGAACCTCCACCTCTTTCCATAGCCCACTATTCTTGTGGAGCTCGGCTGCCTGCAACTTCTCTTTCCCACCCTTCTCTGTGACCGTTGGCAGTTGGCATGTTTCTTGAGTACACGCAGGCCCTTTCTGTCCTTTCCCTTGGTTCCTTGGAAGCCTGCCTGAATTGGAGGCTCTCCCTGTTTTGTAAAACCATTAACTACCAGAAGCTTTGGGCTTTGAGGATGAAGCAAAGGCCCTCTGCTTTTCAGGGCTGGGAGTGCCTTGGCTGATCCCTGTGGAGTCCAGGGAGCCAGAGGAAACCTGGAGGCAGCTCCCAATGAACTAGAGGGAGCTCCAAGTGTTCTTACCAAATGATGAGTCAGGTTGGGGTCCATGGATAATCTCAGCGCAATACTAAAGGCAGCTACTGTTTGAATGCTTTCCATATGCTAGGCAGGATGCTTCGTGCTGGATGAGTATTATCCATTATCCTATACAATCTGCACACTAACTACTAGATCCTGACTTTCTGACGGGAAAACTGAGAAAGAAGTTCCATAACTTGTCAGAGGTCACCCTGCGGAGGTGGGGCTCTGAGTCAGACTTGCCTGATTCCAAAATCTGCCCTTAATATTTTTTACATTTATTTGTTGTATGTGTGCACGTGGGGGGGGTATGCCACAAATGGAGAGGTCAGAGGACACCTTATGGGAGCTAATTCTCCCATTCTACCATGTGGGTTCCAAGGATAGAACTCAGGTCATCAGTCTTGGCAGTAGGCACCTTGACCCACTGAGCCATCTCACTCCCCATGTCTGGACTCTTAATGTCCCTGCTATACCAACTTTATAGGTCTACAAAGTGACCTAGAGAGAAGATTCACTGTTTTATACACATACTCAGTTCATTAAAGGTGTTAATAAACAGATTCGAATCCTTTTGTCATCCCTAAAACACATCATATTCCTCATATATCAGATGTGGAAGGAAACTGAGTTTCAGAATTGTTCCCCAGCCTCTAAATGATTGAGTTTGGAACACCCAGTGCCTGTCTCATAAACCTCTCATTGTAGTGTATTCTGTCTGGAGCTACAGTGGTATTGAGTACTGAACCTGTAGGATACCTATACCAGTACGTGGAAGTGTTTTCCAAGTTGATGGGCCATTTTGCTTTGAAGTGGTGCATGACTGAGGGGAAGAGATGATACACTGGGCCTGGGTGTGTGTGTGTGTCGTGACTTCCCGGCACAGGAGCATGGGAATGGAGTATGGAGATCCATCAAATGGCTTGTAACTCATTGTCATTTTCTCCCCTTCCTCTTTTCTCAAATTAGGGCGAAGATTGCCGAACTCTCCCTCTGGCTGGACATGTGGGGTTTGACAGCTTGCCTGACCAGCTGGTGAATAAGGCAGTCACTCAGGGCTTCTGCTTCAACATCCTGTGCGTGGGTGAGTATTTCCATAGCAGGAAATTCTATTACAGAATATAGATCCTTAATGGCTAGATGTGGCTTTGCAGGTAATTAGGTTAAATAATGTCTTGTTCTCATCTAGTTGCAGGCGTGCCCCCCCCCGTTCTTCACTTACCCCTCTGTTTATTTTTGTAAGCATCCAGCTGCAATTACTTTTTCCTCTGCTTAAACCAGAATCTGGGGCCATACCTTGGAGAAAACAGAGCTTTGTGAGACTCGGTGGAAAATTTTGTAAAGGGGGCTGGCTGGCTCAGTTACACCTGTCAGGTTCATTTTGACTGGAGAAGATGAGAACCAGGACAGAATTGGGAGGGAGGCGATGGTTAAGGAAAGAAAGATGCCTGCCCTCCAGCTGTGGGCAGTGGGTTGGGTCTGCTGATTCCCAGTTCGGCTAGGTTTGAGATAGTTGGAAGTTTTAGTGTGGGGATCACACGGCTGTGTTCAAAGGTTTTTTATTTCCTTACCTGTGCCTCTGCTTGGGATTTTATTTTATTTTATTTTATTTTATTTTATTTTATTTTATTTTATTTTATTTTATCATATTTTGAGACAGAGACTCACTCTGTGGCCTAAGCTGGCATGGAACTCCCCAAGTATCTCATGCTAACCTTGACTTCCTCTCAAGTGCCAAGATTATGAGCATATACCAGCACACCTAGCTAGGGAGGCACCTTTTAGCCCCCTTTGTATGCTAATCAAAGCTCAAAGAGAGTTCAGTAATACTCCTGAAATGAATGAATGAGTTAAGTGCACAGGAGGTGCTCACTTTACTTCTCAGCAGTTCTCTACATTAGTTGCTTTGGTCCTCAGTCTGCAAAGTGATCACTAAGAGTAGGTATTCATATCTTCATGACACCCAGAGGATGCAGAAGGACAAGGATCTACCAGAGGCAATGTGGAGAAAGTGGAAGAGCCAGAACAAGGATCCAGGCCTGGCTGACCCGTTGTCCCTCCCACTGCCTCTGACTGCTACCAGCAACATCTCCCTGTATCATGAAAGTACTTTGGAAAGCACTGAGTACCAATCAAACAAACATGGGGGACCTTGACATTATGAACATCTGAGACCTTAAAAATCCCAAAGCTCTCTCCTTGGAGGAATAACCCATGGCTGATGCCACAAGCTTACATCCTCTAGTGGTTAGGAGATGTTATAAGCTACAGTAAGACCCTGTCATATTTGACAGAAAAAAATGTAACTCATGGATTAACATACCATCCAAACATCTGTGTCTATACCAAAGTAACCTACCATAACAATTAGTACTGTTTAAATACCTATATATCTAATTGCTTGTGCTTCATTAGTAGGATTGAAAGGTTATTCTTGGACAAACTGTCAGCCCATGAAAGGAAATAGCCAGAATTGACCAGAGTCCAAGACAACAGCTCCAGAGAAAGTAGACTGTTTTGCTTCTCATCCACCTGTGCCCCTTTTCTAAGCCTAGGGAACAATATGTGGAAGAGGGGGCGTGGTAGAATGTAAGGGCTGCGATTGGGGTGAATGGTGAAACTACAGCAATATAGTCTGGACACTCATTTGATCAACTTGATTGAACATACAAGCCCGCCCTCCTGGATGGTGGGACCCATGGGCTGTGTGGGTTTGGGCACAAGTGCTTGCAAATTGGTTTTACATGAAGGATGCTTGTACTCATAAATTATCACTTATTGTTAAAAAATGAAAAAAAAAACTGAGAGAAAGATGCAGGACAGTTATGGCAGAATGCATGATCTGGCATGGGGTGTGGTGGGGTGGGGGGAAGGGAAAGGGAAATATGCCTGAACTGAATTGGAAAATGATGTATGAAATACACAAAGCATCAATAAAAAAATGAAAATTAAAAAAAAATCCCAAATTTATAAATCTAATCATAGCATATAATTTTCATCCCACAGTGCAGGAAAGCCTACCTGCATATTTCCAGTGACCTCTTTATGATCCTCAATGGTTGTATAAGCACAATATTAAAGCCAGTTTTCACACTGGCAGGAACATTCAAACATTTCTACTAATTGCTTTTTCTTATTCTTCTATCGAATACATGGAGAACTCATTCACATTGTAGATTTGAACGATCACCGAATTGGATACGTTACTGTCTAATGTATTCAAAAATTATTTTTCTGGGACTGGAGAGATGGCTCAGAGGTTAAGAGTACTTGATCTTGCAGGGCTGGAGAGATGGCCTAGTGGTTAAGAGTGCTGACTGCTCTTGCGGAGGACCTGGGTTTGATCCCCAACACCTACATGGTGGCTGAGAACTGTCTGTAACTCCAATTCCAGGAGAACTCCAGTTCCAGGGCAATCCGACACCCTCTTCTGACCTCCGAGGCATTGCATGACACGGGTGCACAAACCTACATGCAGACAGTACATTCAAATAAATAAATAAACAAATAATTAAAAAAGAAAGTACTTGCTCTTGCAAAAGACCCTGGTTTGGTCCCCAGTACTTACATGGTGGCTTACAATCATCTGTAACTCCAGTGCTAGGGGATTTGATGCCCTCTTCTGACCTTTGAGAGCATCAGGCATGCATGTGGTACACATACATACCTGCAGGCAAACACTCATATACATAAGATAAAAATAAATAAACCTTTTGTTTATTATTTTTCTGGATGTGGCGATATAGGTATATAATCCCAGAATTTAGGAGGCTATGACAGGAAGACTAAGAGTTTGAGAGGAGCCTGGCCCATATCCTATCTCAAATAAGATAAAATAAAATAGCAAATATATAATCACTGCTTTAAAAAATTCTTTCTTTTCTATTCTTTAATTTTTTTCATTTTTTAACAATAAGTAATAATTTATGAGTACAAGCATCCTTCATGTAACACCAATTTGCAAGCAGTTGTGCCCAAACCCACATAGCCCCAAGGGTCCCACCGTCCAGCTGGGGAGGCTTGTATGTTCAATCAAGTTGATCAAATAAGTGTCCAAACTATATTGCTGTAGTTTCACCATTCACCCCAATCGCAGCGCTTACATTCTACTATGCCCCCTCTTCCACAGATTGTTCCCTAGGCTTAGAAAAGGGGCACAGGTGGACAAGAAGCAAAACAATCTACTTTCTCTGGAGCTGTCGTTTTGGACTCTGGTCAATTCTGGCTGTTTCCTTTCATGGGCTGACAGTTTGTCCAGGAATAACCTTTCTTTTTTTTTATTAGTTTTTATTGATGCTTTGTGCATTTCATACATTTTTTCCAATTCAGTTCAGGCTTATTTCCCTTTCCCTCCCCCCCCACCCCCACCCCATCCCAGATCATGCATTCTG